>KN882509.1:5539-72398 GCA_000934455.1 Apostichopus parvimensis | reverse complement strand
GTTTCTTTTTCGACACCACTGGCCCGGATCCTTTTCCAATAACCGGCCAAAGGCGACACGCCCTTCTGGGGTCTATACTCAGATTGGTGACTCTCTTCGTAGAATCAAAGAAGAGGGTGGGCCACATGTTCTGCTGAACGTGGCCCCCTCTGTGTTATACCCACCATTGTTTCGTTCAATGCTCGCGCCTGTGTGCCTGTCGGCTTGCCGGACCGCCATCTATCTAGATGTGTGTTATAAGTCACTAGATAGCCGTCTCCGGGACTTGGCGTGGAGGATTGCACATGGGATCCTCATCACTTAGGTGATGGGATTTGTCCCCGTGTGGGCTGTAAAGCCATCGAGACTATGCAACACCTTTTGCTGGAGTGTTCCTTTGTCCGGTTGGTGTGGGATTGGTTTCACGCCTTCGTTATTGGTGTTATTGGTTGCACACAGTGGGCCATTAGTAGTGATTTTGTTTTGTAGGGTTTGTTGCCCCCTGTGTGCCCAACCTGGGTTAGGGATCTGCTGTTGTTGTTTGCCGCTGTCATCAGGAGACACATCTGGAACAGCAGATGCCGCCTAGTTTTCGATGGGGACGTCTGGAGGGCAGAGTATGTTGTCCCCCTCGTGCAAAGTGACATCAGGTTACGCATGGAGGCGGACCATGCACGACTTCCCGACACTGCCTTTCGTAGACCCTGGCGCAAGCCTGTCGTCTACTATCAGGACGGCGTTCCCCGGATGAAATTTGGAGTGAGTTAGTTGGTAGGTGTGGGGGTTGTGTGGTCGTTACATAATATAGGTTGGTTTTATTTTTTCTCTTTGTGGTTTGGGGTTGGCTTTTTGGGGCCGGTTTGTAGTGATTTATTTCTTTTGCTTCTGTTGGCTTTTGGGTCCGTGTCCTTTTCGCGTAGCGTTGAACGCTGCGTTAGTGAGAGATTGATGGGTTTCAGTTGTTGTTTTACAGACTGGGATTGTTTTTTGTTTTGTTGACTTTGGTCCGTGTCTGTTTTTCTTAGCACGTAAAAAGCACATGTAGGCACACTATGACTAAGTTATCATTCACAGAGAAGCACAATTTGTTTACTTGGCCATGAAAATATCGTCAAGAAATGATATCATTTCTATAGGGCATATGCCATTGATTTTGAAAAACACATGTGGTTGAGTCACGATGCACAATTGCATGTGCAGAGGAATAAGAGTAGGCCTATTTTCATCCGACTCGATGATTTCAAATCTGTTCTCATATCATTGTATAACTCTTTGTGATTTTATTGTATTCGATATAAAGAAGCTACCCTATAGAAATACGCTAGAAGACATTTACATAATATTGTTACATGACAAAAACCCTTTAAAAATTTCAAAATGCTTGTAACTGATTTGTAGTAGTCATGTAAGTCCCATCAGTTTTGCTGTTCTAAGCATTACTAGAAAGTATCTTACACAAATATTATGTCTTGCAAGTTGAAAGTACGAGCATCTAGGGTACTGAATATGCACCCGTGTAATACGGGGTATACGTGGGTGAGGCCCAGCGGAGAAGATGCCTCCAGGATTTTTAGAGTGTATGCGCCCGTAAGTTTTAAATTTCCGGGTTGCGTGACGCTGAGCTGTCCGCTCTCTGACCATGACACTGTTGTAGCACGTTTCGTTTTGCCTTCCATTTTCCCGATCGGGCGGGGCCTGTGGAAGCTTAACTGTCAGATTCTTGGCGACGCAGAGTTCCGCCAAGGTTTCGAAACCAGGTACAAAGGATGGCAAACATTGAAGCCGGCCTTTGCCTGTACATCCCAATATTGGGATGATGTCAAGTTGCGCATCAAACGCTACGCAATTCAGTATTGCGTGACCCGCGCACGGCGTCGGAGAGAAATTCTCCAAGCTGTGCGCGGAGGTGAAGTTTGGCGACCCCTCGGCTGTCATCGCTTTGCAGACTTATCAAGATGAAAAGTACCACGGTGCCCGTGTCAGGGCCCGTGTCGAAGAGGTGGAGGCTGAGGAGCGCCCTTCACTTAGGTTTTACTAGTCCGTTAGCTCATCGGCGGGTGACATACGAGTCCCATCAGTGCGCGCTACTGATGGGACCGTGGTTAGCGACCCTCACGGCATTGTCCGCGTGTACGAAGAGTATTATTCGAGTTTGTTTACGCGTGGCAATGGCGGCAAAGGCCGAATTATTGAGGGGAATCTCAAAAACTGTTCCCCACGAGGTCAATGATATTTTGGGGGCGGAATAACCACTGTTGAGCTTTCGAAGATGAAGAATGGCAAGTCCCCGGGTTCGGACGGGCTTCCGAGGGAGTTCTGCCGAACCTTGTGGGCTATAATCGGACCCGACATCAGAGCCGTCTTCGAAGACGGCTTCCAAAACGGACTGTTAAACCAATGTCAACGTCTGGGCATGATTACTTTGCTGCCCAAGTCTGGGGACCCATTGGATCCTTGTAACAAGCGCCCGATCACCTTGTTAAATGTGGACTACAAGTTGCTGGCTAAGGCTTTGTGCAACCGCCTTGCACTGGCTATGCCGCACCTTGTGGGTGATCTCCAGGCTTGTACAGTGAAGGGTCATTGCATCCACCAGAACTTGTGATTGATGCCCGACTTGACCGACTTTGTTATTGAGCGTGATCTGCCATGTGCATTGACCAGCAGAAGGCCTTTCACATGGTGGATCGCGGTTTTTTTAATGAGTGTTATTGGAGACGTTTCCTCTCCCGTCTTTTGGAAAGAGACTCGAGGCTTGTTCCATTCGTTGTGCCAGGGGGTGCCAACGTGAAATGCGTTTAATATGCAGATGACGTCACGTGTGTGGTTTCGAGTCTGGGCTCCTTTCGTGCCCTCTCGCAGGATTTATCTATCTTTGAGAGAGCACCTGGGCGAAGTTGAATCCGGACAAGACAAAGGGCCTTCGCCTTGGTACCTGGAGATACAAACACTTGCCATTCAGTGCATCGTGGTCGGATCAGAATATCAAAATTAACGGTATATGGTTCGGCTACGATGTACCTTGTTCTGTCACCTGGAACGAGAGGGCTGAGGTATTTGAGACCAGGCTCAAAACCTTTGGCACCCGCTGGCTTTCGATCTTGGGGAAAGTCACCGTCATTGATCGTTTTGTTTCGCCCATCTTGTGGTACCCGGGCTCTGTGTACCCAATTCCGCGTCGCGTCCTGGTGCAGTTGGAGAGAGCGATATTTTCGTTCATTTAGTCGGGTGGTACAGAGCTTGTCAAGAAGGCGGTAATGTACCAAACCCTACAGAAGGGGGGGGGGGTTCATCTGGGAAGTAAATTGACCATTTGGTATTTAAGCAATTGTTTGTAGCGGTAACTGACCCAGGGTTGCCTTGATATTTTGTAGGTTTTTGGGGCGGGTTGCACTTGCGTCGATGGGTCCCGGCGCTGTTTAGCAACAGAGAACCGCATAGTAGTTCTCCAAGCAGGGTGATGCGTGTCATTTGCTCCGCTCTGATTGAGTTGCCCCCTGTTGACCTGTCACGGCCGGTCCTCGTTCACAGTTCCTTGTGGGATAGGGCCGTATATGCAATTTTTGTACAGGGACGTCATTCTGCCGAAGTAAGGCGTTCGGTGCATTCAAGGCTGAATGGTTGCCGGCTCCGTGATCTTGCCTGCAGAATTGTACACGGAGCCTTGCTGACCAATCTAAAAAGGTATCATTGGCGATTGGGTGATGGACTGTGTCCAAGGACCGGCTGTGACAGCTTAGAGAGTACGGCTCGTTTTTTTGGCATTGTTCCTTAGTTTTAAGCTTGTGGGAGTGGTTCCAGACCTGGACCGACCGTGTAACGGGAGACCGTTCATGGTCGATAGGACAGGGCTTTGTTTTATATGGGGTAGACACTCCAGTTTGTTCTCTTGCTGTGTTGCATCATGTTACTTGTGTTTGTGTCATTTTGGAAAACATTTATTTGCAGGAATAGATGCAATATAGTTTTTAGGGGAAAATTTGCCACTTGGCAGGCAGTCCTGGAGGCGGTGAAGTGTGACATTCGCCTTCAATTGGAAGGCGATTTTTCGCCGTTTATCTGGGGCTGCCTTTTTTGGAGGCTGGTGTGCAGGGGAGGGCTGATTCGTTTCGCTGCGTGCTGGTCGTCCTTTTGTGGTTTTTTGATTGTTTGAGTGGGTTGTTGGCGGTTTGTCTCTGCAGGTCAGTGGGCGTACTTAACTTTTTGGCTCGTTTGTCTTGAGGTTTCTTTGTTAGAATGGATGTTTAGGTACTGCCGTTTGGCCGTGACGTAAAAAGCACCATGCTAGAATTTACCCTTGGCATCTTTCATATCCCTGCGAACATAAACATGCCCCTAATCCAGCGAATCTTGCTACATATATTGCTTATATCCACCAACTATGATATTTGCTTACTTACGTTCCACACTCTAGGCCTGGGGTTCCTCAAACCTGACTTAAATGGTTCTTTGAAATGATTGTGAGAACTACTGATGGGACCCAACAAGTGAAGTGGGTTGCATGTTTTCTGTTGTCATCTTTACACTCTGATAGCTGCATAGCCAACCATAGTTCGGCACCCGTCTAGATGGCAGTTCAACCTCATTCTTGACACCAGTGTGTTTACAAATTAATGACACTTGTAGGCAAAATCTTTCCAGAGTACGAAACACCAGATCAATGGGTTACATGATTTAAATAAAACCTTTGTAACATTCAAACTTGATGACTTCAACCAGGGCACCAATATAAATTGCAGTAACCCATTTGAAATTCACTGACTTTATTGCTTGGATTTCTCCGGGTCTTGTTTTTCGCTCTTCTCTCTTCCAGTACAACCCGTTCTAGTTTGCTTATCCGTTGAATGGACATGAGCCACAGGAAATTTTGGGCTGCCTCCTCTTTGTCTTAGCTGCGACTTGTCAAATGACAACTTCAGAGCATTTGGTGGTGCCTTCAAGTTCTCATCATCAGCATCTTGACCAGCTACTTTGAGAGTTGCCCGGACAAAATTACTGAAATATGCATGGTCTTGGTAGTCCTCCCATGTCATTACCTGTTTTTTTGGTGCCACCAAGACGCATGGCTGCCGAAACAGTGTTTTCGCATGAGCCGGTTCCCAATTTTCTCAGCAGCCACTGATTCCCGAGAGCTACCAAGGCGAGTCATGTGCATATTGAACGCATTTCGCTTTGACATCCCCTGCCACAACGTATGGAAGAAGTCTCGAGTCCCTTTAAAAAGACGGGAGAGGGACTCGCTAAACAAAATTGAGAGCATACACATTACAAGGGCAGAATTACCCTGTGGATACTTGAAAACAATGCAAACCAATTGGCCCTCCACCTTAGTGGCACAACCCGCCTGACGAGGTGACAGAAGGATGACAGTGCCACAGGATGAAGACGAACCAAACGAAGCATGCAGCCCACCACCCCACCCCTCTCATAAGCCCAAAGAGGGACATCTTCCAAAATGTATGTTTCTTGCGAGCAAACGCAGTCGACCTCCGTTGACTTACAATACTGGAAAATACGACTGCGCTTGCAATGATCCCTCCATGTCATTAACGTTCAAAGTGGCAACTGAAAGCTTAGAGGGCAATGAGGCAAAACTACGCCGACGACGGTTCTGTTAGCTTCAAGCGCGCCCCAGACGACATATCATCGTCCGAGTCGTCACTTGAAGCCGACCTTTTACAGAGGGTTCCCCCAACTCGTCGTACCAGCTCGTCCCAGTGGCACGTTTCGGCTCGATCATCACCGAGTCTCCGGAGTCGCCGTCAGACAGAGTCCCTGGACCCGGTGGTACCGGAGCCGGACTGGGGACCGAACTGGACGAGTTGAGGGGGAAGCAGGAGAAGACCCCGTGACCACCTCGCGATGCGGTGGAGGCGGTGCTGCTTCGGGTTTGGGGTCTGCAACCACGGGGGTACCGACGTATTAGATCACTACGACGACAGCTTTTCAAACAACAACTTTTAACTTAAAATTCATGTGACAACGTTATATCTTGCAAGTGATGGCGCGCTTGTACTTTTTGAACTGGATTCTAACCAGATCCGAATAAGGTCTGATTTGAGGCAGGGCCCTTTCCGTATACGTTTCGAACTAAATGTCGTCGTTACCGTTGTTTAGTGCACAAATTGCGGATAAGTACACAAGAGCATTTCTTATGGCAAATGTATTATACTCCAGAAATTGAGAGAGGATTGAAAACGCACAAATTCCACATTATTTGGAAGTGTCGAAAAGGAAAGTGAAATCACTTCGGAAGGAATATGGATTGAGGAAAAATGGTCTATTCAATGATATAAACGGTGAGTCCTACCCATGATATTGTTCTATCATTATGGTAGTCTATTCCGTCAAACAAAAGGAAATGCCTCTGTGTTCATTCATTTAGTATAATAATGTCTTGTTTGATGTTTGCAACTTACCACACTGGTTGTTGAATAGTCACATATAAATTATGTAGGCCTTTGGCTTAACTGTCTTTTAGGATATATTTCCGTTGGTCGATATTTATGTTGTGAGGTTCATTTTATTTCTGTGTGTACAATAGTGTGGCACCCCCAACGGGGTTTTAACTAGCCGAGCGGCCGTGGGTTCGATAGGGCCGCTGTCGGCCACCCTATGTCAGAATGAAAGTGGGGCAACTACAAGTTAGGACAGCTGGAACCAAGAAAACACGAACAAATAAATTGATTTTTTAAGCTACTAATACATTTAATACAAAACCTTTGCCTTCACTTGGGCAGATGTCTATAAAAACCAAATTAAATAATACATGAGGTCAACGCAGTGACCTCCAATAATAGTGTAGCAAATTGATAAATTAGGCCCAATATTTAATTAATAACATACAAATCCACATAAACCCCAGCTTATAATTTACATCAATAATAACGATACGTACCTGCGAAGTCCGTGGCCAAACTTATAATTTCGAGTCCTAACTCTACAATACGTAGGCGTTGCCTCGGGGAAAACTCAACCCGAATCAAGGTCACCCCCCGCGCCACAAATATAAGAATAACCCCGCAGGATGCGGCGATAATATCGACCGCGTTCCCAACCTTTTAATAAATTTAGATGTGATAATTTAAAGGGATTCTGACAAACGGGGAAATACGCCCACAATATTATTAGAAAAAGGACTCGGACTTGCTTTAACTAAAAAAGAACATTTAACTTACTTAACGAATTGACCAACGGACCTCACTAGGCAGCACCAAACACCAAAAATAGAACACACTCTTGGAAAACCAAAATGGCAAGTGCCTTAAGGTATAAATTAGCATACGAAACTACAACAATTCACTTTACATATAAAAAGATATTAGGTAAAACAGACCCCCAGAGAAGAATAAAACAATACACGCAAACAGGAAAACTACTCAACAGTGATGCCACCTATGTACGGAGGCGTTTACGTAACGCTCCTCCGGGCGTCACACCACCCCCACCCTAATGAGTAAGACTCGCCCTCGAGTCTACAACAGGAAATTCTAAAAGTTAGGCAGTTCCCAATGAAATGCCCCAAACACACAACACCCGTGCCGTCCTAACCAAATGTATGTTTTATGCCAAACACCCGCAGAACAATGAACCTGCGCACAATCCACAGTTCTGCATCCAATCGGTTACTAACGATTAACAAGCAATTACATTTTCTTTAAATATTAGTATGGTGATCAGTCACGCTAATATTGTACATAATCACTTAACCACACCGGAGGTCGACGCCTTCGTCCTGTAGGTCCTATATCACCCAGCGAGAAGATCGCCTCCCCACAATCATTATCATAATGTTGATCGCTCCTAGCCTCTACTTCGCTCGATATATCTCTGTCACAACTTTCCTCTTCAGCCCTATCCCCAGTAGTCGCATATGTAGTATTTTCCTCGCGAAACAGCTCCTGCTGCCCGGAACTCGTGCATAATGCGTCCGGCTCAAGATACCGCTTCAGCCTGTCGATGTGAACTACTTTCCGCCTTCCTGTAATCGAGTTTTTTACCCGGTATAAAGAGTCTGATAATTTATTAACAACCACGTGAGGACCATCCCATCTCAGCTGTAGTTTTGGAGATCTCCCTTTGCTCTTATAGTTAATTGCCATCCATACCTTATCACCCATCTTAAGTGGAGTTGTCTTTGAACAAATATGTGCATCATAGTTCTTTTTCTGCCGAGCTTGTGACAGTGAGGTTCTTTCTCGAACAACCCGGTATGCTTTATTGCAGCGGTCCTTGAAATTAGCCACATACTCCGGAACGTTCGTATCTGGGTTCGATTCTGCTTCTGGGGATCCAATCATCAGTTCGATGGGTAGCGTTGTTTCCCGTCCCAGCATCAGGAAGTTTGGCGTAAATCTAGTGGTTTCCTGCAAACTTGAACGATAAGCCATTAATAATATGGGGATATGCACATCCCAGTCTCTTTGATTCTCATGCACATATACGCTTATCATCTGTTCCAACGTCCTGTTGAATCTCTCTACTAACCCATCAGACTGAGGTCGATATGCAGTTGTTCTAGTTTTATGAATTCCTAGACATTTACATAATTCACCAAATAATTCAGATTCAAAATTTGAACCTTGGTCAGAATGTATGATCTGTGGTACCCCAAATCTAGCAATGAAATTAGTAACCAATTCTGAGGCCACAGTTTTGGCTTCTTGATTAGGAATGGGATAAGCCTCCGTCCACTTAGTAAAGTAGTCGGCAACTACTAATATATACTTATTGCCACTGTAAGTCTCAGGTAAAGGACCTAGAACATCAATCGCTACTCGTTGCATTGGCTCTCCCGCCTTCACTATTTCCATAGGGGCTTTACTACGAGTAGGGGGTTTCCAACGGGAACATAATTCACATCTACGACACCAGTCCTCTGTCCCTTCTCATGGAATACCAATAACACCTTGCTCGTACCTTGGCCCTAGTTTTGTTTTGCCCCAAATGACCACCAGTGGGGGAATTATGCAGCTCGTAAAGTATATCACTTCTCAAATTCTGGGGCACCACCAATAAGTAACTATTCTGCTCACCAGAGTCTGAAACCCATAACCTGTAGAGTACCCCTTCCCTAACATGGAATAAATTCCACTGATACCAATAGGCTTTTACTTCCCTTCTCATCCCGCTAACCTTTTCCCATCCAGGCCGGGGAACACCAGCTTCCTTCCAGTGCAAAATGACCCCAATATCCGGGTCATCGCTCTGATACTGTCGCAGTTGGGCCTTACTACAACAACCCACCCAATTGCTATTGGCAGTTACGAGATTACACCCAAGGGGACCATTACCAACTACCTCTGTGGTAAGTGCGTGAAGGGGATTTGCTATCTCTGCAAAATGACCCACAAATTTCCTATAATAGGAACACAGACCAAGGAAACCCCGTAGTTGCTTAATATTGGTCGGAGTAGGCCAATTGGCCACCACTCCAACTTTTTCTGGGTCCGCTTCTATCCCCTGGTTAGATACCACAAATCCCAAATAATTCACCTTCCTCCTAATCAACTCGCACTTAGATGGCTTCAGCCTCAGACCAGCCTCCCGTAGCCTTGTCATAACTTCATTAAGTCTACTCATATGCTCCTCTAAGGTCCTAGCATAGATAATAATATCATCAATGTAAATTAAGCAAGTTCTCCAATGTAACCCTCGTAAAACCTGCTCCATCAACCTCTGAAATGTCCCCGGGGCATTGCATAACCCAAATGGCATGACATTAAATTCATACAGACCGGTTCCCATGGAAAACGCGGTTTTCACTTTGTCCACATTCTCCATCTCTACCTGCCAGTACCCACTTCTTAGATCTGGGGTCGAGAACCACTGAGATCCAGAGAGAGCATCCAAACTGTCATCTATTCTAGGTAAGGGAAATGCATCTTTGTTAGTGACATTATTAAGTTTACGATAATCAATACAAAATCGTATCGACCCATCTTTCTTTTTCACCAGAACAACCGGGGAAGCCCATGCACTGTTAGAGGGACTTATTACCCCCTCCTCCAACATCTTGTCTACTTCAGCCTGAGCTTGAACTCGTTGATGGAAGGGCATTCGCCGAGGAGCCTGGCGAATTGGGCGGGCATCACCCGTTGCTATACTATGCTTAACGATCCCTGTTCTGCCGAGGGGTTCGCCCTTACATGAGAAAACATCCCTATTTGCCTCCAAAAATTTCCAAAGTACTCTTTTATCCTTATCATCCAACGTATCCCCACTACGACTGTACAATTCTTCTAAATCTGGATTGAGACCCCCAGATGTATTAACAGATGAAGTCTCTACCCCTATTACCTCATTGACCTCTGTGACCATCGCCACAACAGTACCTTTGGTAATCGTAAGAGGACTGCTTGTGAGATTAAGAATCCTTAAGGGTACTGCATCCTTAGAGGTATCTACCAAAACCCGACCAATTAGGACATTGGGCCTTTCAGCAAAGCTGTGACCCATCTCCACTATACCATTTCCATTCAACTTATGAATCAGCCCTTTTGCAACAATGTTCCCTTCTACCACTATTTCCCTTTCTGCCGGGATGGTGATTGAATCAGCCAGAGATACCCCTAGAGTAAGACTCGGAATGTTCATATTCAATGGCACCGAACAATGATCAGTACCCACATACAAAGTAGGATTGTCACCCATTTGTAATTGACAAGAATTCAGATTAAAAAAATCCATACCCAACAAACCAGTGGTAGCAATATCAGCAATGAACTACCCACCTTTAAACTCAGTTGACATTCACCTTTAACCTGTAGAGGCGCCCCATCTACCCCCGTCATAACGGAATCTACTACTCTGAGCGAACAATTAGGTCCTTCCAACCCAAGCTGTTTCCATACATGTTCACTCAATATGGTGAAGTCGGAGCCTGTGTCTAACAAAAAAGGAACACTGGTATCATTTAACAATACATCTACATATAACCTCCCTCTCTCACTCTCACTCTTTCCAATTTGTCGGATCTCTTTACTATCAGCTGAGAGGCGATCCTCCTGCTCAACTGTCTTTAGTTTCCCATGTTTTTTTTTTGGACAATTTCTGCTAATGTGCCCCCACTGTCTACAAAACCAGCACTGATATGGTTCTGGGAGTCTAGGACCCGGAACAAATGCCGTACCTGTAGGAGCAGGTGGGCCACTCGCAGGAACATGGGCAGGACTAGACCAGGTTTCCAAAAATTTTGTCATTCGTTCACTGAGTTCCTGCAACCGGCCCATCTGCGACTCTATCTTACTAATTCTAAGGGCAAAATCCTCCTGTCCCTTTGTATCTATCGTAAACACTGCCTTCTTTTGCCTTATTACACCCTCTTCACGATCTATAGCCTCAATTTCTAAGGCTAGATTGAGTGCTTCTGGTAAAGTTTTAGGAGCCCCCCTTCGAACAGCAATTCTAATATCACGATCACGAAGGGCAGAAATGAAATAATCCATTGCTAGCTCATCTTGAGCCTGACGATTAACGTTAGGGTAAGCATCTATGACATCCCTACGTACTACAAGCACGTCAACAGATATGATAACATTGGTGACCTCAAGTCACATGACCGTTAAGTTTGAAAATGTTCCACCATCCCATTCACAACTTGTCCCAAAATATCAACCATGTGACACCTTGGCATTGCATTATATGTAGATTAAATTGAAGCAACTCCCAACCCTAACGGACAATTCGTTCTCA
The DNA here is from genome assembly GCA_000934455.1 of Apostichopus parvimensis. Taxonomy (NCBI): domain Eukaryota; kingdom Metazoa; phylum Echinodermata; class Holothuroidea; order Aspidochirotida; family Stichopodidae; genus Apostichopus; species Apostichopus parvimensis. The sequence goes on along the minus strand of KN882509.1, from coordinate 60,725 downwards.
AGTTATCGCAAAAATACTAGTTTTTTATCATTAATTGACCTTTGGTGACCTCGGATCACATGACTGTTAAGTTTGAAAAATATTCCCTTATACCATTCACAGCTTGTCCCAAAATATCAACCATGTGACACCTTGTCCCAAAATATCAACTGTCATACCCTGGGCACTGGGAGTTATTGTACTTTATGTCTGAAAATGAACTTTCACCCCATATAACTTAACACACAAAGGTCACATTGGGTCAACCCATTGACATTTTTGATCAGTGAGACATGAATATAGCATAAACTATAAAAATTCAAACATTTTTTTCTTTGGCCATTTTCTCCCCCCAAAATAATACTTTTTTAACATTAATTGACCTTTGGTGACCTCGGATCAAATGACCGTTAAGTTAGAAAATATACCCCGATACCATTCGTAACTTGTCCCAAAATATCAACCGTGTCACACCACTGGCAGTTATTGCATTAAATGTCTGAAAATTAACTTTCACTTCTATAACTTCGCACACGAAGGTCACACGGGGTCAACCTATTGATATTTATGATCAGAAGGTACCTTTGACATCTGAAAATAGCATCGAAAACACTTAAGGGTCACCAGAGGTCAAATTGAGGTCAAGAGTCACCCAGATGTGGGTCGACAATTGGATTACATTCAAGCAACTCCCAACACTAACAGACAATTCGTTCTCAAGTTACCGCAAAATTACTAGTTTTTGTTATCATTAATTGACCTTTGGTGACCTTGGATCACATGAATGTTAAGTTTCAAAATGTTCCCCTAACCCACTTCACAACTTGTCCCAAAATATCAACCTTGTCGCACATTGGCAGTGGGAGTTATTGCACTTTTAATAATTTTTTGGGTTTTTGGACCATAACTGACCTTTGGTGACCTTTGTGGGCGGATCTATAGTCCAAGTTTGGCCTCAATCCAATTTTCCCTTATTGAGCGTACCCAGGCAAGTGTCACAGATGCACACACACACATGCTAGTTTGAGTCTTGTCTTTGTTGTTGTGTTGTGTTATACGGCAAGGCACGGTACCTCTTCCTTTGATGACTTTTAACTTCCGGTATGAACTATATATGCTCAAGTTTAAGAAAGTACTGACAATGGATTTCTGTTTCATCCTTAACTTTATTCATCTTGTACGTACAAGTTAAGGTGGCAACACATATGTTTAAATAGGTAAGATATGGTAAGAAGAATTTTGTTATTTTGTTTTCACTGTATTTATTGACAATACCGTAACACATAATACGAAAGAATCAGCAAAAAGACTTACATAAAAAGCTTACATAAAGAAATCATAGAAGTCGTTAAGGTTACACAAATTGTTGTTTTGCTTAGAAATGAAATAGTGAAGGTCAAGTTGAAAGCGGAAACTTAAAATCAAATTCGTGCATATCTGGGATTTTGTTATTCAACCTACCAGTATAAATATCTTTTTAGCATGCAAAATTTAAAAGTTCAGAGGATTATCCATATCAGCAAAATCACCAAAAGAAATATTCCTTAAATTCAAAGTATAATTAATTTTAATGCAATTTGAATTCACTGCATCCCTGAATCGCTCAACGTGACTACAATTATAAAACAAATGTTTTAGTGTTTCATCGGCATTCTTGCAAAATGAAAAAAGTGGAGAATTAACCATTTTCATTTTATAAAGCAAGCTATTTATGCCTAAAATACGATGTAGAAAACGCAATTGTAGATATGCTACTTTGGGGTCATTCACAGCCGTATAAGGTAGCCTAAAAATCTTATTCCAATCTATTTTCAGTGGAAAATTCATAGCTTGCCACTTCATAATAGACGACGGGGGCGTGCAGAGACCGGTAATTAGCCTATTATAACAATTTTTGGTTATTTTATGTGTGCGCATGCACATATTAAAGTTATTTTCACTCATTGGGAGTAAAACATAATTATGGTACCCCCTCCAATAACTAGGAATGGCGTGAATAATCCCAAAGTATGAAAAGGAAATTTTTATTATATATTTTCGCTTGAAACGTCTTATATGGAATTACCGAGCCATCATTTTTAATGACATCTTTCACATGAATTGTTATGTGATTTAAAAGATTATACTGGAAAATACTTTATTCTTAACCAATATATGACTGTTGTTTAAAATAATTTCATTACCATAATTACTGTCTGGATGATAAAAATTAAACTCAGCCCAAGCCTTACACACTTCTCTGCCAAAAATATTACAAATACAAGAAACTGCTTCCTTATTGAAATTACATTTAAAAAGTAAAGCACCACCGAACTGTTTTAGGTACAAATCCAAAAATATTTTCCACTTTCCTCTCTGAGGGGCTAAATACCGTTTTACCCAGCTACAGTTTAGACTTTTAATGGAAAGATTCAATATCTGTCATATGAAAGCCACCATTAACTTTCTTATTAATAAGGGTGCTCCGTTTTATCTTATAAGGTTTATTGTTCCAAATAAAATTATATTAACCTCTGTAATGAAACTAAGAGGGGGATTTGGTAGAACACTAAAAAGAAAAACAAGTTGCGAAATGGCCAAACTCTTAATTACAGTTATTTTACCACTTGGTGTTAAGTCACGTTTTGACCACATCCCAAGTAACTGTTTGACCCTGGATAATTTGGGAAGATAATCCAACGAAAAGAAATCTTCATTCTTTGTAGTAAATGTGACACCAAGATATTTCACGGGACCAAGATTAACATTAAAACCATACTCATGAAAATACCAGGGAATCCTTGAAACCATAGCATCCAATGGAAAAAAGAATGATTTGCTGAAATTAACTTTTAAACCCGAAGCGGCCGAAAAATGATTAAGAATGTTTACAACCTCTACAAGAGAAGCGCGTGAACCATCTAAAAATAAAACAGTATCATCGGCATATTGTGAAATTCGAATTTCAGAGTTATTAATAGAAATACCCTTGATACGACAGCTTGTTTAACCATGAATGTGAGCAATTCTGAACATAAAATAAAGGGGTAAGGACTGAGTGGACAACCCTGTCTTACACCTGGAGAAATACTAAAATACTGAGAGAGATGACTATTGTTAATAACACAAGATGTGACGTTCCCATAATAAGTTGTAACCCACCTAATAAAATTTGGACCAAAATTGAAGAATTTTAAACTTTGATAAAGAAACTCCCAGTCCAAACAATCAAAAGCCCTTTCAAAATCTAGAAAGAGAAGAGTACCTGAAATATTGTTGGAATTACAATGATCAATCAGGTCTAAAACTAGTGTAATGTTCTCACCAATGAAACGTCCTTTTTAAGAATCCAGTTTGCTCATCACTAATAATGTAATTTAAAACACGCTTAATACGGGTTGCCAAGCATTCGGCTCCAATCTTGCAGTCAGTATTTAAAATTGCTATAGGCCTCCAGTTTTTCAAATATTGTAAATCTTTTGAAGGCCTTTGAAACGTAGGTTAAAAGCTTGGTTGGTTTCCAAGTGGTCAACAACTTGTTTGACCAAAAAAGCGCTGAAAACCTGATGAACCTTTGGGGGGGCGGGGGCCCAGAACTTTGGAAGTTACAAGTAAAGTGTTTTCTTTGCCGCTTCTTTATTTCTAGATGGAGAGGTGGCAGGTGGAGCTGGTAATTTCATGTCTCTGATGATTTTTCCTTGGGCATGAAACTTGTATTCAGTATTCCCTACTGACTGGAGCTACAGTTGAACCAGTGAGGAATATATCTGTGTTGTTTGAGGGGAGTGTTAGTTGCTTCAAGTTGTCTTCATGCAGAACTGTGAACACTGTTGCCTTCTTCATCGAGTTTTGCACCAATGATTGGTGATTCTATTTGTAGTGTCTGTGGTGCATGAATCTGCAAAGAAATCAATAGAGAAAGAACTATTTTAAAGGAAACTATGTGAAGTTTTTATTTATGCTACAGTATCGTGTGGGAATTTTTTGGGCTGGTGTTTAGGTTTATTTAACCAACTGAAATGGCTATTGAGATCATAATAGTATGGCATACAGTGGACAAGGCAGTCCTCGAATCCTAGTCTTGCCTAGTTATGGGACAGTTGACGCTTTGATCGCCAACATGCTTTCATCTGGTCACGTAAAGTTGGTGGTTAAAATGCCTGAGTAAGAAATTTGAAGCAAAAAATAAAAATTAGAGTGGAATGTTTTTTACAGTGAACAATCATAGGGATGATAAACTTTGTGTCAAAAGTTTGAGTGGAAAATAATAGTTAATACTTTAGAGTGGAAATTTCTTACAGTGAATAATTTTCAGGGAGAAATGTTATGATCACATCTCCTGTGGTTTGGGAGATATGCTGTTTAAAGCTTCATAGGCTCAATATGCAAATTATGCAGATTATTTTTTCTTGTCTTTGTGAATTAGCCTCATTAATTAGCGTATTTTGTGCTACAAATCTAATTAGTTTGAGATGATATGCCCACTCTCCTTCCAGATTCCATCATCATAGCTCCTATGGTTTGGAAGATGAACTGATCACAAGCCTGCCATGGACACACACACACACGTTTGTATTACATCCAGACCGAGGACCCCATTGTATTTTCCATTGTTCAAATCCACGTACCCTAAACCTATCAATGCCCCCATATAATACAATTCTTCCGAGGACATGGTGATTTTTTAGAAATCACAACCGAGGACCTGAAATTCTTTGGTTAAAGTCCTCGGTCAGAATACAAAAGAAACGCACATCAAACACACACTCATGTTATTACACACTTTTCTTTGTTAATGTTACAACCGATGACATGTCCTCCTATATTGACCCTAACTTTGTGATTGTCTACAACTGTTGACCTATTGAAAAATGTTACCAATTGAAATGTGTACACAGGTGCACACTCTTGTCGTCACATACTTTTTGGGTTAATTCTTTTTATTACACGCACATGTCATAGTGACTCTTAAGTCTTTTCTGAAATTCTTATTGGTGAGACAAAAACTGGATCAGATGTCTGTTAAAAACCGGATCAGATGTCTATTTTGTGAATACAAATTAATATTAAAGTTGCAAAGAAATGAAATGGAGAAATTAATATTTGATAGTATAGTGTTTGATCATTTGGGGGCTGTGTTTTTTAGTTTAAGCTACTGAAGTTGAAATGGCTGTTGAGATCATTATAGCATAGTGTCTGGAGTAGAAACTGGATCAGATGTCTATTCTCTAGATACAAATTAAGTTTCAACTCCTATTTGCATTGTGCATGTTGGCTGAAATCACGGATCATGGGTATACTTTAATATACTTTAATGTTGATGGTCAACATTAAATGTCTGTAGGCTTTGTACATGTTACCAAATAAGATTCACTGAGGGTGGCAGATGAGAATCTGTAATAGGAGTTTAAGTAAAATTGACAGTCAGACATTGGGCTGGTGGCAGCTTTAAAATATCAGAGGGATGTTGCCTCTTTGGCCTCATAAAGGAAGATTAAAAATTTTTGAGAGGGATTATCATTGTTTGGTGAAATTTTTTTATTGGTATTTTGTTAGACTTGAGTGTTCAGTATGAAAATATTGCACTATAGGAAGCGAAATTGTGACTTACCTGCTGTCAAAGACAGTTTGAAGAGAGGTTGTGTCCTTGGGACATTTGAAAAAAAATAACAATTGAAAAAAAAGGGGGGGAAAGAGCTTTGTGATTCCTTGAAAATTTCGATATAAGAACAATTAGCATTGACAACCAATTTCAATGTTCATCATTGTGGATTTCATTGATCAGGAAGGTTATTTCACTGACTGTGGACATACCTATCAAATATTAAGTTTGACCATAGGCTTTACTTGATTATGTTCTAGTTACAAGGTGTTAAGACTGGCCTTAAATTTGACCTCCACTTAAAGCAACTTAGTTCTTAGTAATGAACATATGAACTGTGCTTAAGCTGTAATTTTTTAACTATCGTGTTTACAAAGTTTCAGGCCTAACCTGTTGATGTCAAATGACATTTCGGCCTATTGACATTATCATTATTTAAACATTTCACCCAGTGACCTAATTAATATCCATGAGATGAACAACAAACACAATAGGATTCTGTGCTCACTATTGTGCATGTATGTACCAAGTATGACTTCAATCCAACTTGCTGTTGTTGGGTTATTGTGTTTACCAAGCAAAAATAAACTTATAAGTTTATTTTTGCTATGCAATAAAGCTCTGCCCTCTCATAAATATGTATGATATGACATTTAAATACATGATTATATACTTGCTATCTAGTACCACTTTCATACCAATTCTGATTAAACTTCGGTTGCAGAGTAATTGGCATTTGAAGTTTTTTATTTCACCGTGGCCTTAATAATATTCATGAGATGGGTACCAAAAACAATAGGGTTGTTCTAGTCACTGTGGCGCATTTATGTATATAAGTATGACTTCCATCCAACTTGTCGTTGTTCAGTTATGGTGTTGACAAGGTTGTTTTCGTATGGAACGCCAAAAGGGCAATGTATTTTGTCGTCTCCGTCGAGTTTGTCCACTTCGATGTTGTTGTCTCCTATCATGTCTCCTATGATGTTTCCTACCTTAAATTTGTTGTTTCCCCTAACCCTCTCGATCGAGTTTGTTGCCTCGATCGAGTTTGTTGTCTCGACCGAGTTTGTTGAACTGTGCTGCTATTCAATAATTGAATGTACAATGCACACGTACGCACACATAACACTATACTACTGCTACACACAAAAAAGCGCGAATCGGCGTCGTCATATCTCGCGCAACTGGTATACACGACATAAATAGGCTACATGTATTTTGTCGAGGTTTATGCCGAAAATAAAGTTAGAAAATTAAAAATGACGGAGAGGGATCAGTTATCACATTTGGTTGACCTTGGTTATACGAACAGAATAATAGCAGAGATCATGGGTGTCTCAGAAAAGTCTGCAGGTCCTTGAAACGTACACGAAATTTACCCTCGATAAGCGGTGCTTATTGCAATTTGCACTGCGGTCTCGCATGTGCCCAAATGTTCATATTTACTCTTGAAATTCACTCCCTGTATGCTTCATCACACAATACACTTGTGAGATAAACATATTTCATGCCATATAGGCCTACCATAAATTGGGAGAAAATTAGGGCAACGTTAACTCCTAGGCGCCTAGGCCTAAGGTTGTAAGTATGTAGCCATTTTCACATTGAGTTTGGTCACGGCGACACAGGTTATAAACATCATTTTATCAAAATCGTCAACATTTCAAGATTGTATGTAAATAATCAGTAGCCAAGAAAAAGACAGAGGTTTTAAATTGTATTTGTGTGAAAAGTATTGGGATATATGTAAAGGTATATAATTTAGGCCTATATACAGTTTTATTTTTGGTCGGTCTCTTATTAGAGGGCATATTTTGTGTACACGTTTCAAGGACCTTGTAATAGGTTTGTGTAACGTACTCTAATTATTAGGTCCTGATCATGGACTAGGTTAGGACCAAAGAATTCTGTTGACCTGAGTTAACTTTATATACGCACTAGTCAATGCTGTAGAAAGGTAGGCCTATATCTTAAAATGTAGCCTATGTGTACGGTGGAAGTTTTAAGCTGCGGGTGAGCAGCTGAATAAGTCATCATGTCTCTCCGTCCGTTCATGACGCTCATCACATACGCCAAAAATGTTCATATAATTCGAACCGTAGATGCTATGGAGTTGAAAGTTGGGATATATAGTCAACATTTAGTGGCAACAATTTTGAAGGTCATTTGGATTGGTCATTTGCAGTCAAATTTGCGCGCAGCTACCGAGACGTTTCTCGTGCTTGTTTCTTGTCAGATTACTTTCAGTATTTTTTTCATCCTAGAATTTCTGATATTGCTTTATATCATGACATTACAACAAGGTATGCCAGTGGCAGTGTATCAGGGTGTGTATCAGAGCAAAGCCACACATGACTCAGGATGACCAAGACAGACTAATAATGGTGTACATTTAAGATTACTATATGCCCCCTGATCAGCTCCCTGACCCCAAAATCCAATTTTTCTTTACTTATAGATGCACAACTAGATGAGATGGTGACTGCTGCACTCACAAGGAGCCAAAACTATGGAGAAAAGATGGTCCATGGACTTTTGGCCTCAAGAGGAATAAAAGTTCAACGTTAGAGATTGCGTCACTCTCTTCGAAGGGTTCATCCAGTGGGTGAGAATTTCATTTGTCATTTACTTCATTCGCATGATTGATGGTCTCTGTTCGAATTATGCCCAACAACGAGTGGATGAAATGTTAATAAACTGAGGAGAGTCTCCAGCCAACCTAAAGCTAGATGAGTGGATAACAAAGGTGTAAATTGGATGAGAAGCTGGTAAATCATATATTCATCATGGATTACCAAACAAAGATGAGTCAGATTATGGTACTACATCAATTGTTACAGTGCCCACTACTGTTGGCATACTTTCGAACCAACCACTGGGGAAATTCTGTGGAACCCTGTGCACGACATATGTTATATTCAGTTCGCTTCTCGGCCTTTTGGCTAAGATCATGTGTAGTATCTGTTCCCTTTCGAGGGGAATGGTGATGCACACCCGACGATGATCACACAGTCACAGTCCCGATGTAAGGGGACTGGGGCTGAGAGCGGATCAGTCGTTTGGTAGTTTGGTTTTCGTGCCCAGGTTCTTTCCTGGGTGACTTTTTCTTAAAAAGTTATATTCAGTTGAGGCCTTCTAAGTTCACACACTTATATGACCTTTGTGGCGCTGCTGTAGTGGCGACACACTCGCACTAGTTCTCTCCAGTTTTTCGTCCATTTTAATGTTCGTTTTGTATAATCGTCTACTTTCATACATACAAGATGAAGCCAATCGTCTGGATGACCATATTGGTCGTATTTCTTGGGACATTATCTCTTTGTTTTGGAGAAATTGATTTTCAGTCCACCGCCGACAAGAGATATTCTACAGCCGAGCTCTACGCAGCCAGCCTATACATGAGTTACAACGTCTGCTCATTGACAATGGCATTCCCAAGGAAATTCCAAAACGGAAACGGGACAATGCAGGAGGTGTGAGGAAGAGGAACAGGCGATTGAAGCACAAACCCTACCTACCATCTATCATAATGGGTAACGTACAGTCAATAAGTAATAAAATTGATGAGATCTCCGCTAACTGCAAATATCTGCAGGAATTGCGGAATGCAAGTATACTATCATTCACCGAGACCTGGCTTACCGAACACCATACTGACTCCCATGCCTCGATAGAAGGATTCACACTATTAAGAGGGGATCGGACAACTCAATCCGGGAAAGGAAAAGGGGGTGGGGTGTGCATTTACGTGAATCAGAAGTGGTGCCACCCGAATAATGCCCATATTAAACGTCACTCATGTTCCCCCAATATCGAGATTTGAACTGTCACATGTCGCCCTTATTACTTGCCACGGGAGTTTTCACACGTTATTATTCACACTGTCTATGTTCCACATCGCAATGTTGCCAAATCAGCGGCAATGGAACTCATTGACATTATTGATCAATTTGAAACCTCCGCGCCGGATGCTCTCACTATAATCAACGGTGATTTGAACCATTGTAATCTCAGACGAAGCAGTGTGCATTATTATCAACAAGTCAAGTGTGCCACCCGCGAAGCTGCAACCCTGGACTTGCTCTATACAAATGTTAAAGACGCTTATCTGTCGGTCCAACTTCCCAAACTCGGTAGAGCAGACCATAATCTGGTTAATCGCTGTTGATCATCTGCGGGCTGAGTTGGACAGTACAGACTGGGATATGTTTGTGGAGGCCAGCGCTGACCTGGAAGAACTGACACGTACAATAAGCGATTACATATCTTTCTGTGTTGACAATACCATCCCTACGAAGGAAGTCAAAGTTTTTCCAAACAACAAACCGTGGATCACAAAGAAGGTGAAGAATATCATCAACAAGAAGGGCCTATTCAAGAGGGGTGACTCGGGCGCACTGAGGGAGGTACAAAAGGAGCTTAAAAGAATGATCGCCCAGGAGAAAGCCGCTTACCGGGACAAGATAGAGAAACTGTTCACAGACAATAACATGAAACGTGTCTGGGAGGGTATTCGCCTTATGAGTGGCTACAGTAATAACTGTAGTTCTCGCCACATACCAGAAATGAGCCCTGACTATGCCAATGATTTGAATCACTTTTATAACCGTTTTGACCAGCAAGATTTTACAGATGAATATAGTAAGCTCCAAACCTTATTGACAAATTATACTTGTGACGTAGTGGTGTCCGAGGGGGACGTTCGCCGGCAGTTCTCCAGGTTAAACCCATCTTAGGCTGCTGGACCCGATAATGTCCAACCTAAGGTTTTGAAGCATTGTGCAATAGAGCTGGCTCACATTTTTACTGTAATTTACAATTTGTCCTTCAAAACTGGGGTAATGCCTCATCTATGGAAGCAATCCAGTATTATTCCAGTGCCAAAATGTTCTGTCATTTCTTGTATGAACGACCTTCGCCCTATAGCGTTAACTGCAGTGCCAATGAAGGTATGCGAGCGTTTATTCTGAAATCGTTTTAATCCTCTATTTGCTCCATTTTTAGATCCTTTACAGTTTGCTTACAAGGCTAGCCGTAGTTGTGAAGATGCCATACTGCTACTTCTTCAATGCCTGTATTCACACTTAGAGCACCATGGCAATTCTGCATGCGTGATGTTCTTTGACTTCTCATCTGCATTCAACACTATTCAGCCTCACAATCTTGCTACAAAGCTTATCAACATGGGCATCCCACATGGGTTTATTCACTGGATTGTCAAGTATCTCACAAATCGCACCCAATTTGTCAAACTCGGTCCCACCTGTCGATCTAACATTATTACCTCCAACACCGGAGCGCCGCAAGGCACAGTTCTAGCTCCGTTTTTTTTCACCTTCTACACGTCTGACTGCAGATCCCAGGAGAAGATATGTCCCATCATCAACTTTGCCGATGACACAGCCATGGCTGGACTCATTCGTGGTAATGATGATGGGGCATATCTCTGCCAGCTGCAGTCATTCGTGGACTATTGTGACAGTAACTTCTTGCAATCGATCACATAATTAGAAAAGCTGGGGGAGTCATTGGAGGTCAACAGCATACAGTCGACTCGGTGTACCAGTCACTGCTTCAAACAAAGCTAGATTAAGTTTGGAATGACTGTTGCCACCCCCTTCACTGTTATCTTAATGACAATGTAATTAACAGAGGCAGTGGCAGACTGAGACAGCCGTACACGAGAACTAATCGCTATCGTAACTCGTTCACTCCCCGTGCAATCAAACTTTTCAATGTCAACTGACGTCGCTAGGCTGTTGCAATAATCTTTTATCTTGTCCTTGTCTTACTGTTTATCATTCTCATTCTTTAATATCCATCTGTATATGTGCGAGACACTAATTTTCTTTATTTGGAGCAATAAAGTTTTACTTACTTTATTTTTACAATTTTTTCTCAACAATGCGCGTCTCAATTGTTCAGTAGAATATTTAATATTCATTTGCATGATATAATTAAAAAAAAAACATTCCACAGTAGCATTGGTTTTGGAGACAAAGAATAATAAATCCCTTTCTTTTTAATACATTGTTTCTCACAGGGGTGGAAAGGAGGAAGGCAGCCACACTACACAGAAGAGTATATCACGTTTGGCACATAGATGGCAATCATAAATTGATCAGGTATATTTATTTCCACTGTTCCATTGTTCACTCTTATTCCTGCAAGTTACGATATTAGCTATCTGTCCCCTTATCAATAGTAAGTATCTGAGATATGGTACTATACATAGGGTAAAACACATACATACATAATTTTTTAGGAATTTAAACAAAAAATGCCATTCCTGGTTGTGACCAGGGCAATATACACTGTAGTTGTTTGGATTACAGTGAAATGTGGTTAACATTTTGCTCAATTTTATTGCTGGAAAGTTTGAGTCACTTGAAGGGAATATGTGTCACGTAAATCTGTTTTCAATGACTTTTTACCCATGTGAATCATTCCATTTTCAAATAGTTCATGTGTAATGTACTGTCTTAAATTTAAACAGCTGGCTGTAACTTTATGACGAGAATTCTTATGAAAGGCTCGTTTCTCTTGTGCGACATGTGATATTTCCGAAAGACGCTGGCTACCTAACCACAATCCATCTCTATATTTGCAGTGTATTGTAACAAACATTTGTTTCTTTTTGTTTTCAAGGTGGCGGTTTGTCATCCATGGTGGTATAGATGGCGACAGCAGGATACCTGTCTTCATGCATTGCTCATCTGATAACAAAGCAGAAACCATGCTTTCATCATTCCAAAAAGGGGTACTAGACTATGGACTCCCAGAGAAAGTGAGGTCCGACAAAGGAGGTGAAAATGTACTTGTATGTTCTTTCATGATGAACCACCCCCTTCGTGGGCCAGATACAAGGCCATTTATTACTGGTCGCAGTGTGCACAATGAACGGATTGAACGCTTATGGAGAGATGTTTTCACGGTAGGTATTGGTGTAATAATGTCATGTTTGACCTAAATTTAATATCTATTATAATGAAAATGATACTATATCTGCAGGCCTATCAAGTGACTCACCAACACAATTCAACATATTAACTGTTTAATTGTTTTGATTTATGTACCAATTGTTATTTACCTTTATTATATAATTTTTTGGCTAGTTAATTGCTAATTATTGGTTAACTGAATTATCATACACAGCTTACATGTTTATGTAGAATATCCAACAATCCTTATAATCATAATCTCACCAGAACTCCCTTGCTTGGCCTGTATTGACCTTAAATGACATTGGAACTCAACCGAAAATAGGTTTCATTTACAATTTGGCAAAGCAACATGCAAATTATGAGAGTGTTATAGTTTGGAGGTCAGTGTTCTGTAAATATGTCATGAAAACAGTTGTTGTGTTTGACATCTACTTCCCATATAACCTTGGACATGTACTGAAACAATTGGAGTCCCATGAGGAAGTCACATTCTATATGGAGAAGCTACGTTCGAAATTGAGAATGCACCCATGAGCAGCCGTAGTATCTTCCTAAGCTTACTTGACAAGCTCGGACCATATCTTGCCCCCACACGTACGTACCACACGCTCTTCGGGAAGATGGAGGATGATGCTCAGCTAGACATTGCAAATGAAGTTGACATTGCTGCTCTACATATGGTATTTCTTGCCATCATAAACAATCATTTGAAGACATTCCAAAGAAGCTATATCCACCACAAGATTCGAATTGCTGGGAATAAAACTCCTCTTCAACTTTACCACACAGCAATAGATGGAGGACATCATGTGGATTTCATCAGTGAGTTATATATGTTAGTTTATAATATATCTATCAGTAAGGTTTCAGAGGCAGCACCGTGGTCTCTTTACTCATATTAAAACAAGATATGCATGCAGATGTCAGTAAGTGTTATTAACTTAATGTAATAAATGAATTGTGGAAATTGACTACAGGACTTAGTGAGTTATATGACAAGAACCAGATCTAATTAAAAATTGATGCATTTGACTGATAATCCTCAGAGGATTAATAAATATGAACCTGAAAATGGAGCATTTGAATGTATGAATTGTTATCTCTAATACAAGTGGAAGCAATCACTGGGCACCCTTAAAATAAAAACAAATAAACTGGTCTCTCTGATGTTATCTGTTGTGTTTACAGGATGAAATGGAGCACTTCCGAAATCAAGTTGGTGGTGAAGCTGTCTGTGTGCCTGATGGCATCCGGTTGACGTTGGACCAACAAGCAGCATTCAACCGAGAATTTAACATGGACGTTTCAGAGTTGCATGCTGAACAAGATCAAATCAGCTACTTTAGGCAGCCAAAACCTTCTTGCATGGTGTTTTAAACAATTACGGCATACATTGGTAAAGTTTGGTTATATCAGAACCCTCCCATCATTATGTATTTGGACTAAATTTTGAGAAAGTTGTCAACTTTTTCTATAATTTGTCATTTTGTCAAGTTGTCATTTTTTATTCTTTGCCAAATGAATCTATGCGGTCACGCAGCGTGCTTTCTACGTGACCCGCCATGCGGGATACAAAACGTCACGGCCAAACGGCACTACCAAACCATCCCATACTGACAAACGAAACTCAGGTCAAGCGAGCCAAAAACCTTCGCTCGCCGACCTGCAGAGACAAAACCCCCAACCCCCCACTGAAACATTCAAAAAATTACAAAAGGACGACCCGCACGCAGCGAAACGAAAATCCCCTCCCCAGCACACCAGCGTCCAAAGAAGGCAGCCCCAGATAAACGGCGAAAATCGCCTTCAATTTGAAGGCGAATGTCAGACTTCACCGCCTCCAGGACTGCCTGCCAACTGGCAAATTTCCCCCTGAAAACTACATTACATCTATTCCGCCAAACATGTTTTTTTACAATAGAGCAAACAAAAATAATGCGTTGCAACACCGCAACCGAACAAACTGGAGGGTCTACCCCATACCCCTGTGAAATGTTGTTAGCCGTCAAAATCCTGTCAACTTTGTTCATGAAAATACGGTATTGCACAATACTTTCAAAGGGCCATAACTCCTGAACCATCTGAGCTATGGCGCTGAAAATTTCAGTGAGTTCCTTTTGTCCATGATGCAACATTCTGAGGGGTTTCATCAAAATCTGAGGGGGTAACCTGGGCACCTTTTGTTGATTAGGCAGAGAATGACCCTCAGTTTTCACGTACTATTGCAGAAATTTTACTGCATTTTTATGAAGCAGTCAACTGTAATACCGCCAGAATATCCCTTTCATTTCATAGGCACCAAATAATACGGGTCTGCAAAACAAGGAATTACTGCCACAAAACCCAGGTCACATCTGATTAGCAACGGATACTCTGCTGACCTAAAGAACATGACCCCTATGCGGTCACGCAGCGTATGTGTGTGTGTGGATGTGACGCCTGCTCGTAATCTCAAGAAAGCCAACCTTCACAAATGTCTTACTTGGCATGTAGCTTTCATGTAACATTGAGTACAAGAAGCCTATTGTTTTTTGTGCTGTTCCAAGGTTGTTTGAGGTCAACAGAGGTCAAACAGTTGAAACCTTGTAATCGCAATAACTGGAGAACCCAAGTGTCTACAGAAGTCATATTTGACTTCAATATTGCCCATATAGGGTACAAGAACCCTATTGTTTTTGGTGCGCTTTCAAGGTTATTTGAGGTCAACAGAGGTCAAAAAGCGAAAACCTTGTAATCGTAATAACTGGAGAACACAAGTGTCTAAAGAGATCCTTTTGGACTTGTAGGTTGCCCATATGGGGTGCAAGAACCCTATTGATTATGGTGCTGTTCCAAGGTCATTTGAGGTCAAAGTGTGAATTCCTTGTAATATCAATAACTGGAGAATGCAAATGTTTACAGAGATCATATTTGATCAATATGTTGCCCATAATGTGGTACAAGAAACCTGATGTTTTTGGTGCTGAATATTCTCATCGTATAAATCTTCCAAGACTGTCAATATATCAATGCCTAATTTAAACCCGATTTACACCAATTAGCTTGGGCCCTGGGTAATGCTATCATGAGTGGAATGAAGAGATGTTTATGTTTGTGGTTTTTTAGCTTGTCTCTAAGGTGATAATCCTGTTATGGCCTAATTATCTTGTTTGTTGAGTAAATAAACTAGCTACTTAGCTGGTGTTCAGATAATCCCTAGACAGTGAAGACGGATAAAACTGTGACACAAAGGTGATCTGGTCACAGACAGATCAAGGGTGGCTGATTGGGGCAAAAGTTTTTATTGATCTGTGCCCTGGGAGAGGCATCAAAGGAAATGGGTTTCCCCTTCACTCCTTCCACATTGATTTTATTTGTACAATTTATGGCAAGGAATCACGACACACATTTGTGTCTTGTTCTATAATTTCTATAATACCATGGTTTTGTTGTCGAACACAACAATTTTTGACCAATAACATTGACTGAGCCATCGTCTTCCTTGTTCAACATAATCTGACTTTGCACACTGACTTCACCTGTTATACTGATACTTGTCAATTCTTTGAAAAAAAAGGTGAAAATTTCAAGGCAAGCTACTGTGCATGATTAATATCAACACCATGAGTAATATCAAACACATTGCTCTTACAAAATGACACAAGTCTGACTACTATACAGAATCTCCAGTCACTGCCAGGAGTACTTGACTGGGGGGGGGGGGGGCATATTGTCCACAGTTGATGAACGCAGATACACTATCTAAGCGGCGCAGGGAGTAGCGTACCAGAAATTTTTGACTAAACCACATCCCAGATCACCAAAATGGCACTTCCCATGCATTCTAAGTTGTATTTGAACACCTAATTTTGAGGTATATTGTTATTCAATGACTTTGTAGGAAATAATACGACTTGACGAAAACTTGGTAGTGATTAAAGTTTCTATGTATGGAATAGTCATTTGAACTTATAAGCTGCATGACCGATTAAGACTTTGATCAGGTTATCTTCCAAATTATGCATTCATGTGAATGACTTCATATGATGTAACACTTCAAGCTTAATTAACTGACATTTGAAAAGGGCATCTGCAGATATGGTTGGCTCAAGGTGGGGGGGGGGGGGGGGGTGTCCAAGTCAATATCCATTTACACATCAAATATACTTCCTGCGTAATTCACAGGGACATGCTGGCTTGGGGAGACATCATCCACCATATATTTGAATCCAAAATAACCTGTAATGCAAAGTCATTATTTTCACTTCTTTTCCAGTTTTTGTCTTGCTGAAACTATGTTTAGAGAAGAGACTTGATGTTCAAAATGACATGTATCTGTCCATATGTGGAGTTTCTTGTAAATAGTATAGCTCTTGAAATTTGGTATTGAGTTTGATCTTGAATTCATCAGCATGCCATTTTGATAGTTGGCCTAAATAGCATATTTGAGCCCACTATGCATGTCAAGAGCAGAAATTCGGACTTTTTACTTCATCTTAATATTGAGCTTTTTTAGCACCTAACATTAAACATCCAGTTGTAGAAATTCAGCTATTTCTATGTCACTGTGGGTCATTTGAGGTCAAATATATTAGATCAACATTAAGCTTGTATGTATAGTAAATGT
Organism: Apostichopus parvimensis; assembly: GCA_000934455.1. NCBI lineage: Eukaryota > Metazoa > Echinodermata > Holothuroidea > Aspidochirotida > Stichopodidae > Apostichopus > Apostichopus parvimensis. Next base: position 43,615 of record KN882509.1, on the reverse strand, counting down.
TTATTAACAAAAAAAGAAATGGGAGTTATGTCACTACTCATATCTCTTTATAATGACAATATAAACAGTTGGACAGAGATCTTATTTAGCATTGGTTGTAATTGTTTTTGATGTGGCATAGTTGATTATTGGAGTACTCTTCTACAAATCATTGCATGTCAAGTGATTTATTATGGTTAAAGTGTTGATATTGTCACTATTATAGTGAGACAATATAAACTTAGTAATAAAATATGATATTAAAAGAGATACAAGGTGATCTGCAAGGTTTAATTGCAAGGCTTCACTAATATTATCTGACAAGCAGAAAAGCCAATAAAACGTCGTAAATAAAAATGAACATGTGAGAAATTTTATATCAACATGTTCAATATTTCTGATCAAGAACTAGATTTCACCTAAAGAAAGGTTTTTTCTGCTTTAAAAAATCTTTTATATACACTGGTACCTCCAGAAATAATTGCATAAAATGCACATCACAGCATTTCCTTGTGGAGGCATGTTATTAAAAGCAAGATATTGTGTTTACTTTCTAATCAACTATCATAAAGACAAATACAAAACTAGAAATTCAGAGATCATACACCCCCCCCCCAAAAAAAAAACCAAAACAAAACAGCTGACATATGATATGAAGAATGATGATTTAGTCTTTGAAACTTTTTTTAAGTGCAGTGAGAGCTCATCATTCATTAATCTATACATGTTTTTTGGCTGAACCAGTCATATAAACGATTTGTTCCCCTTATTGACTACTCACCACAGAAGGCTACATTTTGTACCAATCTCAACCAACCTTCATAAGCTACAAACTCCCCTCAATGTTATATATATGGAATACGGAAGAATGAATTTCTGAATGTGCATAGTGGTGTCCCCTCTTTTTATCCATAAATTGTATTTTGGAATATTTTCTGATAGGGTGAGTGTTTTCATTTGGTGGTCCAATTCTCAAACTCTTGTGTAATTTTTTTTATTCAAACATATAGCAGACTATCTGTACGCAACTGCACATTGATCGCACATTCACCATACATACCCAGTAGGATAGCATCCGTATACTAGTGAATTTTAATTGTCATCGGTTGCCACTGAGCAATCAGAGATAAAGCTTGTCTTTGGCTGATTGGCTTGGTTGGTCAAACCCATACCCTGGATGGCTGTTTGGAATACTAAAGCACCACATGTGTTTGGTAATCATATCATCAAAGACTGGACTATCTTGGCTCCTAAATCATCAAGACAAACTATTTAATACTTCTAAGCACCCAGTGTTGAAGCCCGAAAAAGTAAGTCCCAACTGATTGTTTCATTTTGTGAATTCGACAAAGAGGTTGGGAACCCATGATCCATTGCCCACTGACAGGTGGTTCCAAAGACAGAAATAGTAATCAGTGTTGTGATGAAATGGAGACAACTTTTTTTCAGTCAAAATATACACTAAAAATTTATTTCTACTTCTTCCAAAAATTATTCAAACATGCTGGGTCATGTGCTAACCAAGGCAGTGTTGAAACTCCCCTCCTTCCCTGACCCAATGTTGGAAAAAAAAAACACCAGCAGCTTTTGGTGGCATGACATTTCATCAGCATTGAGATTAAATGAATTTGAACAAGAGACAATGAGCACTGTGGTTCCTTGCGTATGGGTATATGACAATGACACATATTATCATAGCAAGTTTGGGCCTAAATGGTCCGAGCAATTGTGGACCCACGTGCACCCATTACTAACCAACACAAAGACATCCCGTGCATATTTCTTGCATTTCTCTTGTTTCTAGTTATCATAACATCAGGTTGTTGTTATTCTTTATTCCAATGTGTCCAATGTGTATTTGGCATATCTTAAAGCAGTATGTTGGTTGCAATAGATTAATATCGATGAAGTAAAATTTTAATGATACCAGTATTAAAGCAGTATGATTTCCTGAACTATAAAGCCTGATTCCAGCCCCCAAAAAATTTGCTCATTTTATCTTCCAGAAAAGTAGTTTTTGAGCATAAATTGACCTTAGGTGACCTCGGATCACATGATCGTCTGAAAATGTTCCACTAGCCTGTTCACAACTTGTCTCAAAATAACAACCATGTCATAACTTCGCATTGGGAGTTATTGCATTAAATGTCTGAAAAATTAACTTTCACCTCATATACACACAAAGCTCACCCTGGTGTCAATCCATTGACATTTTTGATCGGAAGGTACCTTTGATATCCGAAACTAGCATCAAAACCAAACATTTTCTTTTTTGCCCGTTTACTCCCAAAATAACCACATTTTTTCTAACGAGACCTTAACCTTGGTTTCAGATGTAGTTTGATCTCCTGATTCAAATAAACAACACGACAAGTCTGTACAGCCATCCTAACTCAAGACCGAAAAAGTTTTACCCCATATAACTTCGCACACGAAGGTCACACGGGGGGTCAACCCATTGACATTTATGATCGGAAGGTACCTTTGACATCTGAAAATAGCATCGAAACTGTAAAATCCCCCAAAACACTTAAAGATCACCGGAGGTCAAATTGAGGTCAATGGTCACCCAGATGCTGGTCGACAATTGCATTACATTGAAGCAACTCCCAACCCTAACGGACGATTCGTTCTCAAGTTATCGCAAAAATACTATTTTTTACCATTAATTGACCTTTGGTGACTTTGGATCACATGACTGTTAAGTCACTGGGAGTTAGTGCAGTTTTAATATTTTGAGTTTTAGGACCATAACTCACCTTTTTGGGCACCAAAAACAATATGGCACACCTTCTCCATATGGCGGATCTATAGTCCAAGTTTGGCCTCAATCCAAATTTCCCTTATTGAGATAGAGCGTACGCAAGCAAGTGTCACAGACACACACACACACACACGCCAAGTTTAATGTATAGGTTCGTTATGCTATAGCAAGAAACCAAAAATATCAATATAAATTTTATTATGTTTGAACCACAAACATTTCACGATTTCGCATCTGAAGCCCTAAAAAGCTGTTTTCTCCAAAGGGGAGGGGATGTCTGTGGATGGATCTGGAGACTATGAATTTGTGTATGTGCATACATAGTTCTTGTATGAAATATGGAATCTTTGAACTGGTTGGCAGCTCTGTAATGATGGGATGTAACAATCTATATCTTGCCAAAGCCAGGAGAACATAGGATGGCCTCTACCATCGTGCTGAAGGCATTCACATCTTCCATACCACGTGGAAGGTGTATCTCCAATCCACATGAGGATGCTGTAGGTATTTGCTTGGTCCCGGGGGTGATGCTAAAGAAATCCACATCAATCTGTTTTATCAAACACCAGAAGGGGTATTGCGTCAGCACCAGTACAAAATCTGATGATGTGATGCAGGCCAAATTCAACCCTCTCAGTGTGCCCATCCTCAGTGTGTATTTCTTGGCTGCACTCATCATCTTAAAAAACAAACAAACAGTAAACAAAATAAATTTCCCATATAATATACAGCTTAATATCAATTACCATCATAGCTTTCGATGAATGATAGATTTATATTAACCATGGTAGATATGGGCCATTTCGCCAGAGGGTGGAATAAAAGTGAAATAACAGTGTGTAAGTTGATGAAACAAAAGTATGGGTGGAAAGGCTGTTAGCTTCACTATGTGCTTCCAAAGTACAAATAAAAAGTCATTTGAACTTGAAAACCTAAAAACAGCAGATTGTCTTTAAAGTTGCACAGATGAAAAGAGGATATCTCAAAACCATGCACTCCAAATTTTGAGATCCCAGCATGTTGCCTAGTTGAGGTATTTCAACTTACTACTAAGGAATTCCACCTGCAATGACACATCTCATGGGGAACGATGCAATGGCTGCTCATATACTCTACACAGTAAATGCAGATTTTTTATACCTTGATAGGACAAAGACAGAAGGTAGTATTCACAAAAGAAATTAAGAAAATGCTTCATTCATATCTTTTGCAAAGTTTTTATTCAGATCCAGGTCTTAATTCATTTGTTACAGGGATTTTAAAGGTATATGTTTTGCACTGATTCCCGCAGTTCCCACGTATATTTATAAACGTATAGACTGAAAATCGGTCTGGAGTTTGGATTTCCACAATGTACTAAATAGAAGGTACTACAATAATAACTGAAGCCGAGTTTTCCTGTCATACTTGGTCTACAACAGACCTCTGATCACCAATGTAAAACATGCAAACCGATATGAATGAACCTTGCCATCAGCCGTGCTTCGAAGTTAACATGGTTGTTAGAATTATAATTATTAATGAGGAGATGCATTATGCCACTACATACCCATGTTCTCCACTTACTGCCAATGCAACCTTATGGTTGGTTAGTTACTGACATTTGACATCACTCACAAGCTATGCCCACTCATGAATATTAATGAGATTGGTATCCAAAACAATAGGGAATGTCTTCTCACTATGTGTCATTTACCAACCATTTATGAAAATTTTGGGACCTTGCATTGTTGTCCCAAACTCAGGCATCACACATACACATGACTACATAGCTTCACTTTGCCTTCAGCAAGTAATAAAAAAAAGTATGATAAGTAGTATATTTGCCCAATTACTTTGTTCAATAAACTAAATACTAGTGCTCCAGAGAGTACATAATTACAGTAGTTTGGCTCATGACTGCATTGCTTGGAACTGAACTAGTGTACTGATTGTTGTCAAAAACATTGATAACACACTAGTGACACAAAAGCAGCCAAAAAGACTTACTTCATGCTTTACGTAGAAACTGTTCCCAACAGTAGAAAACCGCATGTGGAATAACTTTTTCACATCGGAGAAGGTTAAGGCACCCTCTGTCTTTACCAAAAGGCTTCAAAATGGTATGGGATCATCTTGCACAAGATCACAAAAATGCTGGGGAGGGGTTTTTCGTTTCGCTGCGTGCGGGTCGTCCTTTTGTAGTTTTTGGAATGTTTGAGTGGGGGGTTGGGCGTTTTGTCTCTGCAGGTCGGCGGGATTGTGTTTTTTGGCTCGCTTGACCTGAGTTTCGTTTTGTCAGTATGGGATGGTTCGGTAGTGCCGTTTGGCCGTGACGTTTTGTATCCCGCATGGCGGATCACGTAAAAAGCACAAAAACCACCAACACTGTTGAGACCTTCTTTAAATTCATCGATCTCGGCCTTGCACCTTTACATGTGAGAAAGAATGACAGAAAGGTTAAGGCTAGATGAGGCTAAAGAATGCATAAGATCAATCTCATACAAATGTTCATTCTACATCAATTAGTCACAAATCATGAGGTGCATCCCAAGAAAATGAAGGCCCAAAAATAGTTACAATTTCTTTTGCTATAACATTCTCATGGCATTATATTTTTCAACACTTCCATCAATCGTTTTGTATCCCGCATGGCGGGTCACGTAAAAAGCACTTCCATCAATTAATACATCATTTAACCGGCTATCTTTAAGGCACTGGCCTCATAGCCAGGTACTAATTGGGAACCCTCTGATGGTATGGATGGTATGCAGTTGTACTGGCAGCCGGGGTGTAGTCAGGCACTTACTTTAATTACAACTAGAAAATACCACTGGACAATTACTGACAAGTCTAATAATGACAGACTCTATAGGGATTGCACTTCCAAAACTGTATGAGATGGAGCCTTTTCGACATTTTCACTAATTGGTACCAAATGGACATTGGATGACCACTGATCACTGTTTTCGGTCAAAATGTATAAAAAATTGAAACATGTTACCTTTAGTATGTAAACATGGCACCTTGTTCTTGATATGACCTATACATGATGTTAGACTGTTGACCTCAAAACCCGGAACATAAAGAAGGGGCATTACACAAGTCCAATTATGAAAGACTCACAAAATTGTATCATGAAAACTGTGGTAGAATGTTTTTGGCTATTTTCATCATTATTGTTTATACAGACAGAATGGGTGGACAGTCAGACAAACGACCAGTGTCGTAGCCATAAGGGGGAGGTCCAACCCCCATGACCCAAGTGCAAAAAAATGAGTACGCAAAAAGAAAAAAACAAACTTTGTGAATGTTCAGTGGAAATTAGACTGCTGTTTTGTCACAAACATTGCACCATTTGCATCTTCCTGCATTTGAATTGCATTTTCCCCCAAAGGGGAAGGGGTAACCACCTCCCCTCAGACCCCTCCCCCAGGCCGCCACCCCAAGACCAATCTCTCGCTACATGCCTGGAACTGTCACATGCCATATTGACCACAGTCTCTCTCTGAACATAGTTCAGATGAGACAAATAGGGTACTTTTGAGATGACCATGACTGAGCATCAATACCAAATATAGTAAACTGTACAAATTTGACGAATTTATGATGCCAATGTACCTACTAAATATGTATTCTTTCTAAACAGGTATGCTTCATGCAATGCATTTGCACAAAGCATGACATTGGGCATAATGTCATACCTGTAGTATATATGTTGTTTGAAAAGAGTGGATAATATTTTATCCTTGTTTGCCATCTTTAATCCATAAATGTTTGTACATCCATTACTGGCAGCCCAGTCACCAATGACATCAATAGTCTCCTTGAACTCCTCCTCCGTTAAAACTATTTTCAATCTGCAAATTTATAGTAAACACATAGGGAATTGGTGGGTGAATAATGTCTGTGCTTGTGATTATTGAGGAAACGTAGACCCCTGTCGGGTCGGTTCACCGAATTTAAACCCACTAACTGAAATACATGCAGAATTGGGAGTGTAACCAGCTATGTGTTACTCTAACTATTCCCTGTAGCTGTCGTGCGTCACCAAGATGTGGATGTGTTGTGAAAGTATTATTATCTTAGCCAGTTTGAAACCCAGCAATTAGGCCTGATGGCCAAAAATTTGGAAACACCCTTTAATGAGAAAAATAGATGCAAGTATGTACAGTACCGGGAATCACTCAGTCCCATGGTATATTGCCAACAACATTCATCAGTATATTGAGGCCTTTTACATGTACGGGAAACTTTGCCTATCTTGAATGAAGGTGGATTAATACTACATGTTTTTGTCAGTTCATCATTGATTTGATTGGTTTGTACTGTTCGAAACAAATACTCATATTGTTTACATTAAAGTTTGTGTAATTTGTGACATATATTTAAATGAAAGCCTGCCACTGATCTTCCTATAAACATGCAATGGAACAGGTATACTTTTATCCCACAGCTCTATAACATATCCACAAGTTATGCAGTCATTGTCAATGCAATATACCCAGATGGAGAATTGGGGTGTGGGGGAGACTATGGGTGTTCGTCGGTGGCCTGCAATGGCTAACTTCCCAAAAGCACACAGGAAGACTGCAATAACCGGACATATAACTTTGGTGGGGTTTATTGAACAGAATAAACTGGTGTGAACCTATACAATCAGAAAGCATTGGAAATTCATTTATGTGAGTATCAGAGCCAGAGCCTCTATTACATTTACTGTACGGTCTTAGTATATGTCATAACCACATATCCTTTATCAGCTCTCACCTTCTGTAAATGGCAGAGCACATCTGCATCTTTGATGTCTTGGATTAAAAATTGATCTGTGGCACTGATCCCACACATCATCGAATAAAGTAGTGGGTGAATCATAGGGAAGCCCGGACCCCCATGGAGTATGATCCATGCAGTCATTTGCCCTGCAAGTCTGTACAGGCCTTTCTGAAGAAGATTTATCTCGTGAGCAAAATACAATTTGCTCTGCTTCCCCTCAAAGATGCGTAACTGTGGCAACTGCTGTATGGCCAACCTGATGGGATGGGATGGGATACTTTTTAAGAAAAAGTCACCGAGGAAAGAACCTGGGCAGGAAAACCAAACAACCAAACGACTGATCCGCTCTCAGCCCCAGTCCCCTTGCATCGGGACTGTGACTGTCTGATCATCGTCGGGTGTGATCATCGTGGGATGGGATAGGATACAGGTAGTTGCTTTCGTGGAGTGCGGACGTGTTTTGCTCTCGCTCACGCTCTCCATCTATTACAGCTGTTATTATCACTGTACTGTGCTATACTTCCCGCCAGGCAGGTGTGGTAGCTTGTGTTCGTGTGTGCGTCAGTTCGTATATCGTTTGTAGTTAAACCAACCTGTCTTTAGTTTCTTTTGTTTTTGTTACTCCTCTGTGGCCTAGCCACCTTCGGTAGCTAGGTATCGCGCCGTGATTCCAAAATTGTTAAGTTAACCTTCACCGGTGAACAAGCGGTTCCACCGGTGCAAGTTTTTAGTATTTTAAAGAGTAAGGGTGTAGTTGTGCCTGGAGAGGTTGATGCTTTGCAAGCTCTCCAGGGTCGTAATACGTATGATCTACGTTTTACCAGTGACGTGACCCGGCAGAAGGGTGTCACGTTGCTGAGTGGGGTTGATGGTTTGACAGTTACTCCATACGAACGTTCCGTATGGGTAACTGTCATCCACGTAGGACTAGAGGTGCGTCAGGAACTTGTCGCAACTGTTTTAGGTCGGTTTGGGGCTGTCAAGGCTATCAAAATGTGCTCCTACGCACAGGCCCCTGGGATGTTGAACGGGCACCGACAGGTTCGGATCAACCTCAAGCAGGACATTCCCTCCTTCCTTTTTATTGCCGGGCATAAAGCTCACGTGCGTTAGCCCCGTACCTGGTCAGCCCCGGTCAGACCCCTGGTCAGACCCGGTCAGCCCCGTACCTATTTCAGGTGTGGGGAGGCCGGGCACGAAGCCAAGGGCTGCCCGAACAAAAAGTGTCGGCGCTGCCTTCGTCTTGGGCATGATACCTCTGCTTGCCCAAGCGAAGTTGTGTGCTCACTCTGTGTCTTTCGCGCTTGTCCCTCCTCTTATGTCTTTATGACAAAGAGTGGGGGTCAAGCAAAGGCGCCAGGTTCTGGCGCACCTACTGCCTCGGAGGAAGCTCCACGCAAGGAGGGGGAACCGGGCGAGGATTCACCTTCCGCACCTGGTTCACCCTTCCCCGTAGTTGCAGACCCCAAACCCCTTGCCCGCACCGAGAAAGTCTCCACCAGCTTCCCCCATCAACTCTTCCAGTTCCGACCCCAGTCCGCCGCTGGTATCGCCAGATCCGGAGACGCTGTCCGACGGCGACTCCGGGGACTCGGTAGTCATCGGGTCTTCGGAGGCTCTGTCTGACAGCGACTCCGGAGACTCGGTGATCGTAGAGCCGAAACGTGCCACCGGGACGAGCTGGTACGACGAGATGGGGGAACCCTCTCTAAAAAGGTCGGCCTCAAGTGACGACTCAGACGACGATATGTCGTCTAGAGCTCGCTTGAAGCTTACAGAATCGTCGTCGGCGCAGTTATGCCTGATTGCCTTCTGATGGCCCATACATTTTCAGTTGCCACTTTCAACGTCAATGGGCATGAGGGATAATCGCAAGCGCAGTCGCATTTTCCAATTTGTATTTCAATGGAGGTCGACTGCGTTTGCCTGCACCTCGTCAGGCGGGTTGTGCCACTAGGGTGGAGACGGATCACGAGGGCCGATTGGTTTGCATTCTATTCAAGTATCCACAGGGTAACATCTCCCTTTGCAGTGTGTATGCTCCCAATCGGCCTTCTGCTAGACGAGATTTTTTTAACACGCTGCCTTCCTTTGTTTCTGGTAGTGCACCATGTGTCATGGTCGGAGACTTTAACTGTGTCCCAGACTCGGGTCTTGACAGACTCGGGGCTTCTGTGTCTGCTAGTCCTGACGATGGGATCACAGAGCTGGACAGATTCACTTCGGCACACCTTTTAGCCGATGTCTGGAGGCATATGCACCCGTGTAGTACGGCGTATACGTGGGTGAGGCCTAACGGAGAAGATGCCTCCAGGATAGATCGAGTGTATGCGCCCGTAAGTTTTAAATTTTCGGGTTGCGAGACGCTCGGCTGTCCGGTCTCTGACCATGACACTGTAGTAGCACGTTTTGTTTTGCCTTCCATTTTCACGATCGGGCGGGGCCTATGGAAGCTTAACTGTCGGATTCTTGGCGAGGCTGAGTTCCGCCAAGGTTTCAAGACCAGGTACAAAGGGTGGCAAACATTGAAGCCGGCCTTTGCCTCTACATCCCAATGGTGGGATGATGTCAAGTTGCGCATCAAACGCTTCGCAATACAATATTGCGTGACCCGCGCACGGCGTCGAAGAGAAAAATTCTCGAAGCTGTGCGCGGCTGTGAAGTTTGGCGACCCTTCGGCTGTCATCGCTTTGCAGACCTATCTCGATGAAAGGTACCACGGTGCCCGCGTCGAAGCGGTGGAAGCCGAGGAACGCCCTTCACTGAGGTTTTACCAGTCCGTAAGCTCATCGGCGGGTGACGGACGCGTCCCATCTGTGCGCGCTACTGATGGGACCGTGGTTAGTGACCCTCACGGCATTGTCCGCGTATACAAGGATTATTATTCGAGTTTGTTTACGCGTGGCAATGTCGACTTGTCGGCACAGGCCGATTTATTGAGGGGAATCTCCAGACTTGTGCAGTGAAGGGTCATTGCATCCAGCAGAACTTATGGTTGATGCGCGACTTGACCGACTGTTATTGACCGAGATCTGCCATGTGCACTGGTGTCTCTTGACCAGCAGAAGGCCTTTGACATGGTGGATCGTGGGTTTTTAATGAACGTACTGGAGACGTTTCAGTTGCACCCGGTTTTTCGTAAATGGATTTCTGTTTTGTATCAGGAAAGTTTTAGTTCTGTTATCGTAAATGGGTTTTGTTCGGAGGTTTTTAACGTGGAGAGGGGGGTGCGCCAGGGGTGCCCTCTGTCTCCATTACTTTATGTTTTGTTTAGCGAGTCCCTCTCTCGTCTTTTGGAAAGGGACTCAAGACTTGTTCCATTCGTTGTGCCAGGGGGTGCCAAAGTGAAATGCGTTCAATATGCAGATGACGTCACGTGTGTTGTTTCGAGTCTGGGCTCCTTTCGTGCCCTCTCGCAGGATTTATCTATCTTTGAGAGAGCTACCGGGGCGAAGTTGAATCCGGAAAAGACAAAGGGCCTTCGCCTTGGTAGCTGGAGATACAGAGACTTGCCATTCGGTGCATCGTGGTCGGATCAGAATATCAAAATTAATGGTATATGGTTCGGCTGCGATACTGAGGTACTTGAGAGCAGGTTCGAAACCTTTGGCACCCGCTGGCTTTCGATCTTAGGATCTTGGTGCGGTGTTTGTAGCGGTAACTGACCCAGGGTTGCCTTGTTCATATTTTCTACGTTTTTGGGGCGGTTTGCACCTGCGTCGATGGGTCCCGGCGCTGTTTAGCAACAGAGAACCGCAAAGTAGTTCTCCAAACAGGGTGGTGCGTGTCATTTGCTCCGCTCTGTTTGAGTTGCCCCCTGTTGACCTGTCACAGCCGGCCCTCGTTCACAGTTCGTTGCGGGATAGGGCCTTGAATGCAATTTTTGTCCAGGGACGTCATTCTGCCGAAGTATAGCGTTCGGTGCATTCAAGGCTGAATGCTTACAGGCTCCGTGATCTTGCATGGAGAATTGCACACGGTGCCTTGGTGACCAACCTAAAAATATATCATTGGCGATTGGGTGATGGACTGTGCCCAAGGACTGGCTGTGACAGCTTACAAAGTACCGCTCATGTTTTTTGGCATTGTTGCTTTGTAGTAAACTTATGGGAGTGGTTCCAGACCTGGACCGACCGTGTTACGGGAGACCGTTAATGGTCGGTAGGGCAGGGCTTTATTTTATATGGGGTAGACCCTCCAGTTTATTCGGTTGCGGTGTTGCACCGCATTATTTTTGTTTGCTCTATTGTAAAAAAACATGTTTGGCGGAATAGATGTAATGTAGTTTTTAGGGGGAAATTTGCCAGTTGGCAGGCAGTCCTGGAGGGGGTGAAGTCTGACATTCGCCTTAAAATTGAAGGAGATTTTCGCCGTTTATCTGGGGCTGCCTTTTTTGGACGCTGGTGTGCTGGGGAGGGGGTTTTCGTTTTGCTGCGTGCGGGTCGTCCTTTTGTAGTTTTTGGAATGTTTGAGTGGGGGGTTGGGCGTTTTGTCTCTGCAGGTCGGCGGGCGTATGTTTTTTGGCTCGCTTGACCTGAGTTTCGTTTTGTCAGTATGGGATGGTTCGGTAGTGCCGTTCGGCCGTCACGTTTTGTATCCCGCATGACGGGTCACGTAAAAAGCACAAGTATTAATACTTTCAGTAATTGTGAACAGGACAGTTAGATAGATAGAAGGATAGAGTGACGCTGCATGATCATAAGCTCATAACATTAGCTCAACCAGCTGGCTGGTATGAGCTAAAAATAGGTTGTCAAAACACTAGTCTTACTTTTCTTGTGATGCTGGATCTTACGATCCCACCATGTATATGAAACATGAAACTGTTTCAGAATGCTAAATTTGCACCATATTGATTTCCAGAACAGTTGACATATATAAAATGTTACAAACTTTGCAAATATGCTCTGGCCAAATCCAAATAGGTCTATACACACCTCTTAAACATGTCATTACCATACCATGTTTATTTATATATTTCCTTAGATGGCAAAACAATAAATGTCTATTTTCTAGTAAAATAAATCCCCATAGTTTTAACATCTCCTGAAGATTGCCAGATGGAACTTTGACATCAGGTTTGGTACATAACTGATTTCACTAGCATACTTCATGGCAGAAATCTAATAACTTTGAGATTCACTGGCCTTGCTATTCACTACTAGTATTGGTAATCATAGCTCGAACAGTGTGAAAGATATCATGTTCGCAACCTCTTAATTCTTCTCATGCATACATTTTCCATAATAGCCAACCTCAAAAGCATATCTGATGCTAAAAATCTAATCAGTGGAAGTTCATTCGGCCTTCCTTTAAATTCCTGATCATCAAACTGAAGGAATAAAAATCTCATTCTTGGAATCGTTTTAATGAAAATTTTTAACAAAACATCAGACCATGCGTTAAGCTAAGAACGTTAGCTGTGTCGTTGACTATAGGCCTGTTACTTCTGTTGCTGATTCCTTGTTAAATAGAGTAGTCTGTAATGTAAAGAGTTGGTTTGTATATTTGATAAATGTAGATGAAAATAATTTGGTTGTAATATTTCTCTTTCGTGTGTGTAAATTTGTTGAATGACTCACTCGATTCCTAAAATAAAAATTTGTCATTTTATTACAGGAATAATGTATGGAGTGGAAACTGCATGGCTTTATTTTATAAAAGATTGCAAGGATTTTGCACTTAGAACTAGCATTGAAGCGTCCGCAGAAATAAAAGGGGGATGCATTTTACCCCTTGAAGTTATGGAAATTGATAAGGACTCTATACTGTCTTTTGTGTATTTTACTAATTTTACTTGTTGGACTTTTCCAGTAGAAAGCAGCAGGAGCCCATGGTAGCACCACCCCCTCCCCACTGCGGGCATTCAAGCCTAGCCACTGTATTTAGAAGTATAGTCTGCTTCGAGTCACCGGTCAGACAAGATTCTAGTTTGCTGCAGTGCAATTGGCTTTGCACGATAAGCCTTAATACTTGGCATCGTAAACATAACACTGGCAGTGTTGGTAAATGGGTAAAAACATCCAAAATAAAATTAAAATTGTCAAAAAGTGATGATGTGACATACCTTACTTCCATTTATGAATTTTGCCGCATAATGAACCAAATTGACACTGTTGCATTTGCAGAAGACTATATAGACTACTGACATTAACGTAAACTTATATAGGCCTATTACTGTAATTACGTAAAATGACAGTTACATTCCAGTAAATAGTAGGAATGTAACTGTCATTTTTACATTATTACAGTAATAGGCCTAAATAGGTTTACGTTTTTATTAGTAAGTAGTAAAATTACTCATCCCAAAACGAAATATAATAATAAACATTCAATAATCCTGCCACCCGTAACTAGGTTATGTACAACCAGTGTGTTGATATTGCTTTGTTATATTGCTTTACCTAGCACGACCTCATTCTGACATATGTGCAGTTGAGTTCATGAAACCGCTTATTTGAACAATGTGTTGTTCTACTTTCTCTGTGCTTTTTACGTAACCCGCCATGCGGGATACAAAACGTCACGGCCAAACGGCACTACCGAACCATCCCATACTGACAAACGAAACTCAGGTCAAGTGCCAAAAAACATACGCCCGCCGACCTGCAGAGACAAAACGCCCAACCCCCCACTCAAACATTCCAAAAACTACAAAAGGACGACCCGCACGCAGCAAAACGAAAACCCCCTCCCCAGCACACCAGCGTCCAAAAAAGGCAGCCCCAGATAAACGGCGAAAATCTCCTTCAATTTTAAGGCGAATGTCAGACTTCACCCCCTCCAGGACTGCCTGCCAACTGGCAAATTTCCCCCTAAAAACTACATTACATCTATTCCGCCAAACATGTTTTTTTACAATAGAGCAAACAAAAATAATGCGGTGCAACACCGCAACCGAATAAACTGGAGGGTCTACCCCATATAAAATAAAGCCCTGCCCTACCGACCATTAACGGTCTCCCGTAACACGGTCGGTCCAGGTCTGGAACCACTCCCATAAGTTTACTACAAAGCAACAATGCCAAAAAACATGAGCGGTACTTTGTAAGCTGTCACAGCCAGTCCTTGGGCACAGTCCATCACCCAATCGCCAATGATATATTTTTAGGTTGGTCACCAAGGCACCGTGTGCAATTCTCCATGCAAGATCACGGAGCCTGTAACCATTCAGCCTTGAATGCACCGAACGCCATACTTCGGCAGAATGACGTCCCTGGACAAAAATTGCATTCAAGGCCCTATCCCGCAACGAACTGTGAACGAGGGCCGGCTGTGACAGGTCAACAGGGGGCAACTCAAACAGAGCGGAGCAAATGACACGCACCACCCTGTTTGGAGAACTACTTTGCGGTTCTCTGTTGCTAAACAGCGCCGGGACCCATCGACGCAGGTGCAAACCGCCCCAAAAACGTAGAAAATATGAACAAGGCAACCCTGGGTCAGTTACCGCTACAAACACCGCACCAAGATCCTAAGATCGAAAGCCAGCGGGTGCCAAAGGTTTCGAACCTGCTCTCAAGTACCTCAGTATCGCAGCCGAACCATATACCATTAATTTTGATATTCTGATCCGACCACGATGCACCGAATGGCAAGTCTCTGTATCTCCAGCTACCAAGGCGAAGGCCCTTTGTCTTTTCCGGATTCAACTTCGCCCCGGTAGCTCTCTCAAAGATAGATAAATCCTGCGAGAGGG
Source organism: Apostichopus parvimensis (assembly GCA_000934455.1). Lineage (NCBI taxonomy): Eukaryota > Metazoa > Echinodermata > Holothuroidea > Aspidochirotida > Stichopodidae > Apostichopus > Apostichopus parvimensis. Next base: position 28,418 of record KN882509.1, on the reverse strand, counting down.
CACGAAAGGAGCCCAGACTCGAAACAACACACGTGACGTCATCTGCATATTGAACGCATTTCACTTTGGCACCCCCTGGCACAACGAATGGAACAAGTCTTGAGTCCCTTTCCAAAAGACGAGAGAGGGACTCGCTAAACAAAACATAAAGTAATGGAGACAGAGGGCACCCCTGGCGCACCCCCCTCTCCACGTTAAAAACCTCCGAACAAAACCCATTTACGATAACAGAACTAAAACTTTCCTGATACAAAACAGAAATCCATTTACGAAAAACCGGGTGCAACTGAAACGTCTCCAGTACGTTCATTAAAAACCCACGATCCACCATGTCAAAGGCCTTCTGCTGGTCAAGAGACACCAGTGCACATGGCAGATCTCGGTCAATAACAGTCGGTCAAGTCGCGCATCAACCATAAGTTCTGCTGGATGCAATGACCCTTCACTGCACAAGTCTGGAGATCACCCTCAATAAATCGGCCTGTGCCGACAAGTCGACATTGCCACGCGTAAACAAACTCGAATAATAATCCTTGTATACGCGGACAATGCCGTGAGGGTCACTAACCACGGTCCCATCAGTAGCGCGCACAGATGGGACGCGTCTGTCATCCGCCGATGAGCTTACGGACTGGTAAAACCTCAGCGAAGGGCGTTCCTCGGCTTCCACCGCTTCGACACGGGCCCTGACGCGGGCACCGTGGTACCTTTCATCGAGATAGGTCTGCAAAGCGATGACAGCCGAAGGGTCGCCAAACTTCACCTCCGCGCACAGCTTCGAGAATTTTTTTCTTCGACGCCGTGCGCGGGTCACGCAATACTGTATTGCGAAGCGTTTGATGCGCAACTTGACATCATCCCACCATTGCATCTACTTTCTCTGTAACCTTAACCAGCTGACCTTACTCTTGATACTGGTTAGAGACAGCTGCCATAAAGTCCCTCCATCCTCCTCTTGGCTCTTCTTCATGGCCCGCCTGATACCCCCTTCACCAGGGGTTTTCTGCTTTTTGAAGTAGATACTAAAGTATCTATGGATCTCTTGCAGCTCATCTGACGCCCATGTATGTCTTACTGTAAATTTTCTCTTTCGCCTCTTCTTTTCTGAATGGCCAGCCCCAACTGTAGAGGGATAAAAAATATGTATTGATCTGAAGTATTACGATATCAGATTAGGTTTTGCTGGTAACAATTTTTTATTCCATATTATACATAAACAGGTTTATTTGCCTTCACCCCACTCGCACATCAATATCCATGATATGACCACCAAAAGCAATAATACAGCTTCTTTGTATCTCAAATGAGGGCCACAATTTAACATTGTGACCTGTGGGGTTTGTTGAACCAATGCCACTTGTGCATTCTACAATATTTTGTCATAAGAGCTCAACAATTCTGGAGATTCAAGGTGATCCACAATTAAGCCCAATTGACTCACAATCATCAATTATGCAAATTAGCCTAATTAATAAGCATATATGGTACTAAAAATCTAATCAGTTTAAGAAATCATACCCCTTGTGCATTCTATCAAATTTCATCATCATAGCTCCTATGGTTTGGGAGATAAGCTGTCTAAAGCTCTGTATAGACACACACAAGCACACACTTTTGCAATGTGATCCTTTAACACTTACACGTTGATGCTGCATTCTCTTCATCTTCTTCCTCAGGCAGATCAGGAACATACTCTTCTTCTTTGTGCTCGGGGAGTGCACTTTGCACCCCTGACTGGTCAATCAAGTCTGGAAATGATAACCATGTTATATAAACCATCTTGAAAATGCTACTTTCTCCAAAAAGAATAGAAATTTATCTGGTTTAACAACATTTCTCCACTTAAGAACCTACAAATAAGGTAAAGATTATTGAGGCATTATTTGGTATTAGGAGTTTCAAGTTCCTTCCTAACAGTCCAGTCGACAAAATGAACCCTACAGAACAAAAACAGGAGGCAACGGTTAACAGATATCACAAGTATCCATCTACTCAATACACTAATCTAGTCTAGTTATTAACACAATGGGGTTATTCGTATGTCATATTTATGCGGTTATGAGATATAATTATTCATGATACTGAATACACTAATCAGCTTTAGTTATTAACACAATGGGGTTATTCTCTTCTTCAGCCGTTGTCGATCCACTGCTGGATGAAGGCCTCAGCATGATATCTCCAACTCTCTCTCTCCCTTGCATGTCTGTACCAATTGGTTTCATTCAAGAATTTCTGTATTTCATCTCTCCATCTCTTCCTTTGCCTGCCTCTGTTCCTTTTCCCGTCAAGCGGTGTCCATACAGTGGTTAGCGTGCTCCATCTTCCAGTGACATGGCCGGCCCATGTCCATTTAGGACGTTTGATTACTTCCATTATATCCTGTACCTTTGTCTGTTCCCTTATCCACTTATTGGTTTTGTGATCTTTGTATGTTATGTTAAGCATACTCCTCTCCATGTTATGTTGTGCGGCTGCTAACTTTCTTTCCATTTTAATTGTTAGTGTCCATGTTTCTGATGCATATGTCATTGATGGGAGAATGCATTGGTCATACACTTTCCTTTTTAAGCATAACGGTAGATTGCCCTTCATGATGTGGCTGTATCTGCCAAATGCTTGCCACCCTGCTTTGATCCTCCTCCTTATTTCATTATCTTGATTCCTTTCGGTGAGAGTCAACCTTTGTCCCAGGTCAATGTATTCAGATACATGTTCCAATTCTGTTCCATTAATGATGATTGGTTTGTGTTTAACTGATTGGTCTGCCATTACTTTGGTCTTCTTCATATTCATTTTCAGTCTTCTTTTCCTGCTTGCTATGTCCAAGTCCTGTAGCATGCTCTCCATTTCGTTGAAGTTGTTAGCTATGATGACTATATCATCAGCAAAACGGAGGTGCTTGAACTTCTCCCCATTCACATTGATACCTTTATCTTCCCAATTGGTGTCCACATTGAAGATGTGTTCTAAGCATGCTGTAAAGAGCTTTGGAGATATGGAATCTCCCTGCCTCACTCCTTTCCTTATTGGTATTTTGTTGCTTTCTTTGTGTAACTTAACAGTAGTTGTGCTGCCAGTATAGATGTCTTTGATTACTTTGATGTAGTTAGGGTTGATGTCTTGCTCTTTCAGTGACTCGAGAACTGCCCAGGTTTCAACGGAATCGAAAGCTTTCTCATAGTCTACGAAAGCGACACATACAGGTATATTGAACTCCTGACATTTTTCCTTCAGTTGGTTGAGGGTGTGAATGTGATCTATTGTTGAGAAATTTCTTCTGAATCCCGCCTGCTCCCTTGGTTGGTTGTCGTCTAGAAGTCTTTCCAATCTGTCAGAATCTTTGTAAAAAGCTTGTATATATTGGATAGAAGGCTAATGGGCCGGTAGTTCTTCAAGTCCCTTTTGTCTCCTTTTTTGTGCAATATTATCATGTTGGCATCTTTCCACTTTTGAGGCACCTACCCTTGGTGAAGACAAGCTGTGAAGAGCTTTGCCAGTTCCTTATCAACTGCATCCCCTGCTTCTTTTAGTGTGTCCATCATTATGTTGTCCTGTCCAGCATTCAACTTTGGGTACTTCCTTCTGAGAATCATCTATGTCTCCGGTTTGCTGATTGCTTTGGTATAGTTTTTCATAAAATTTCTCTATTCTCCGCAGAATATCATCCTGGTCTGTTATTTCCTGCCCATTTGAGTCCAGAAGTTTATTGATTTTCTTTGTTCCCTGGCCAAGCTTCTTGTTGGTTTTCTTAATACTCCTGTTGTTTTTTATTGTGTCATGTATCATTTTGGTGTTGTAGTGTCTGACATCCTCATGTATCTTCTTCCTGATAGTTTTGCAGGTTTCCCTGTACTCTATGTTGTCAGTACCTTGACTGTCCATCTTCATCTGTCTACGTTTTCCAATCAGTTTCCTTGTGCTGTCTGATAGTTTGCTAACTCTGTCTTTGGGTTTCCTGCCTGCTACATTGAGTGCAGTTTCTTGAATGATGTCTATTGTCTCTTGGTTCCATGTGTCTAGATCTTGCTCTCTCCACTCGTCGTTAAGTGTCGCAAACTTGTTTGCTAGTTCCAGTTGGAATTCATGGTTTCTTTCTGTGAGTTTGTCTAGGTTAATGTTGCTATACTTTGGTCTAAGTAGCTTCTGTCTCTCTAAATTAGTGTTGATTTGAAACTTCCCAATTATTATTCTGTGGTCGCTGCCTATGTTGACTTTGTTGAGAACATTTACGTCCTTGACAATGTTTAGATCTGATGAAAGAATGAAATCAATTTCATTCTTTGTCGCTCTGTCTGGACTTATCCAAGTCCACTTCCTGTTTGCTTTTTTCTTGAAAAATGTATTCAGGATTTTTAACTTGCTGCTGATGGCAAATTCGACTAGTCTGTCTCCCCTGTCATTGCGCTGTCCATGTTCAAAATTTCCAATCACTGATTCTTCCCCATCTTCCTTCTTTCCGACCTTTGCATTTAGATCTCCCAGTGTGTCTTGTTGTTTTGAAGCAGTTCATTGATTTCCTCATACAGTTTCTCTACCTCTTCATCATCATAACTGCTAGTTGGTGCATATACTTCAATGATTTTGAGACTATCTTTTTTATATCTTGATAGTGAGCTGTGCCAGTCGTTCATTTGAATTCCGTTACATTTCCTGCCAGACTTTTATGAACTAGAAATCCTACTCCTGCCTCACTTTTATCCTTCTTCCCTATATGGAATAGATGGTGGCCACTTTTTAGCTGTTCAAGTTGTTCTCCTCTTCTCCGAACTTCACTGGGTCCAATGACATCCCACTTCACCTCTTGTAGCTCTTGTTCCAACTCTTTCAGTCTATCTTCACCCAGTAGCGTTCTGACATTGTAAGTTCCTAAGTTCAGGTTCCATTGGTGGCCTGTTCTTACCCAGAGATTCTTCGCACCCCCTGCTCCTTTCCTGACTGAACCGCCACCTTGGTCCAAGGATGCAGAGCTGCTGGGGACTGGGGGCCGTGGTAATGAAGACTTATTCATGCTGGTTTGTGGGCCTACTCTTCCACGCTGGCCCAAGACGGGTTGGAAGAGATAAGGGTTGCTGGATGGCCGCTGTTGGCTCTTAACTGAGCCAGCGCCCTTAAGACAGATCTTGTTTTGCTTTTTACGTGCAAAGAAAACGGACACGGACCAAAGGTCAACAAAACCAAAAACAATCCCAGTCTGTTAAACAACCACCAAAACCCAACCGAAAACCCACAAACAGAAACCTCTCACCAACCCACAAACGTATACAATGCAGCGTTCAACGTAACGTGAAAAGGACACGGACCATGAGGCCAACAGAACCAAAACAACAAAACTCTTCAAACCAGCCCCAAAAAGCCAACTCCAAACCACAAACAGAACCCCCCAACCCATATTACGTAACGACCACACAACCCCCCCCCCCACACACCTAACAACTAACTCACTCCAATGTTCATCCGGGGTACGCCGTTCCGATAGTAGACGACAGGCTTGCGCATTACCTGCGAAGTTTTCGCAATATGGGTCTTTTCAGGCCCCTGGCAGTGTTCCCCCTTTTCCTACGAGCTACCAGAGTTCTTAGTTCCTCGTGAACCTTGATCGAGTGGACCTCCCTGTCAGGAACAGGAGGTCAATGAGATCAGTGGCCTGTTTCGTCTCGTCAAATTAATCGGAGGACTCCTTAGCCACAACTAATAAGGCTGTAGTGCAGTCCTCCATTGGCGAGTCAGAATCTGGGCCACTTAATGTCTCTTGGGCGGTTTGACTCGGGGCCCGACTAGTATCACCGATAGCGGGCGTAGCTACCGGTGAACCAGTACAAGCGGCATCCTGCGCCGCATGCCACTCCGCTAGTACAATCTCCGCCGTTTTGTCCTGCTCTGCCTCAGTGGGCAGGCTGGCAGTCTCGGCAAGTTCGATCAGGGGAGAGGTCGGACACGAAAGGGGGAACAAAGCCTCCACCGGTGCGCTAGTGTCGGACACTGGGGCGATGACAGGAGCATCAGGTGGTACTGTGTCAGAGGCCGGGACAGGGACCGCTTCAACCACGCCCGTAGCCGCTCTCGCGGCGTATGAGCGGTCTGGGCATAAACGGGCGAGATGGCCCGTTTTCCCACACGAGTTGCAAACGATATCCCCTTTACACTCGGCCAGGGTATGCCCAACCTGTTCGGGCACAACCTGGCCTCATGCCCTTCCAGCCCACACCTCCAACAAGTGCGAGGCTGGCCCGGGTATGCAATGTGGGCCCTGTGCCCATTAGCCCACAGGGTAGAGGGGATATCGGACTTTAGCTCCAATCTAACTCGTCTAGTCCCGGTCTTGACACCCTTACATTCAAGGAATTCCGGCTCCTCGTAGCCGGTCACTTTCCCAAAACGCCCCAGTGTCCGCAAAACAATCTGTTCAGACATGTCCAGGGGGAGGTGGAGGACTGTCACCCACACCGAACTGTCATACGGTGTGACCTTCAGTCCCCCAACTCCCTCCAACACATGGACGCCTCGGACGCGGGCAGCCTCCGAGGTGAACCGAACATCAAAACAATTCATACACCGGAGAGGTTTACGCTCAAGCGCGTCAACCTCTCCAGGGACCTTTAAACCAACAGAACGCAAAAGTGAAAAAACTTGTCCGGGGACGACCTTAGCCTCCCCCGAAAAACTCAACAATACGATTTTGCTGTCACGGCGAACCGCCGTGACAGCTAGGGGTGTGGCAAGCCACGCACCTACGAAAACCAAAAACCACGAAACAAAGCCAAAACTACACTACACAAACTACAAACTATTGAAAGGCCAACGTAAAAAACACAAAGTGTGTGGTCAACGAAAAGTGGAGAGCAGCCGAAAACACGTCCGCACTCCACGAAAACAAACTTGATCTTGATCTTCTTTTTAGTTCTATCAGGGTGTCCAACCACCCTTCTCACTAGTCTAGATGGAGATGACTAGTGGGGTTGCCGGTTTAGTCACCGACGGCCCGACCCTGAAACAGGTAGTACTGGCTTACAGGATACCAGTAGCAGGTAGTAGAAAATGACCTGACCTGGGGTTATGCATATGTCATAGTTATGGGGTTATCGTGTATCGCAATTTATCATACACTAATCAGGTCTAGTTATTAACACAATGGGGTTATTTGTATATCATTATTATAAGATTATCGGATACCAACATTCATCATACATTAATCAGGTCTAGTTAATACCACAATGGGGTTATTTGTATATTATTATTAGGGGATTATCAGATACCAAAATTCATCATACACTAATCAGGCCTAGTTATTATGAGATTATCAGATAATACACTTCGTATGTCATATTTATGGGGTTATCATATATCATAATTATTTGTCGTACAGCTTTATAGTTATTAACACAATGGGGTTATTTGTATGTCATAATTATGGGGTTATCATGTATCGCAATTCATCATACACTAATCAGGTCTAGTTATTAACACAATGGGGTTATTTGTAGATCATTATTATTGGGGTTATAATATATCGCAATTCATCATACACTAATTATGTCTAGTTATTAACACAATGGGGTTATCCATATGTCATAATTATGGGGTTATCATAATTTGTCATGATACTGAATACACTAATCAGCTTTAGTTATTAACACAATGGGGTTATCAGATATAATAATTATCAAATGGGGTGGGGTATCTATTAATGCTAATGACAATGAAAGCCTTGCAAAGATTATTCTTGTCCAAGTTTTTGTTTTCAACATCTGTCATGTCGAATGGATCCTATTGAGGCTAGCAGTTATATCTCCCCGAAGATGACTTGTGAGCCCAAAAGCCCCCCCTCCTCACATTGGAAGCACTACCCGAGGATCATTAGGGCCAACTCTCCAAATCGTACAATAGAATTTGAGGGAGAAAAGGCATGCAAGTGTTTCAGATAACAGTTGACATTTAGATGACCTTAGATGACTAAAATAACCGTAGATGATCATTGACCTTAAATGTTTGACCACCACTATTCAATGATCATTATTTCCAAGTTTCATGAAAATCCATTAGCACATGTATGCACATGTATGCACAGGGTCAATTTGACTAATTGTGAACAGATTCTAGAACAGTTGATATAGTGGAAAATATAGTGGTAGATAGAGTGGTAATGGATGTGAAGCCGCATTGATATTTATGTGAAATACGCTTTATAAATATGACTATAACTATTAACTATCAGTAATTGTTATATACCAATTTCGTAACATATCTGTTGTGATTTGCCAAAACCCTCTATATCCTTTAAATGATTCCACTTGGTTTTTACATGAATTTACATACAGGAATGCTTAGTGGCTTACTTTGTGATCCTTCATTTGATGTTGCTATTCCTTCAGATGCAACCTAAATAAAAAAATTAATATAGTGATAACAGTAGTATATTCATGGAATTTGCATGTCGATTTGGTGAGTGTATCAAAAAAAATACAGCACTAATGGTGCAGAGCCCATACATTATCTGAATGATATTCCATTCTGTACACATAGGTTCGATTTCATAAAGTGACCTCTACATGACCATTAACCTAATATCTATGAACACCCCAAGTGAAACTACTCAAATATCATTATGACAGACTAATAACACTAGGTCCCTACATGCATGCCTTGAAATAAGGATTTAAGTTGTTTAATACAAAAACACAAATTTTATGATCCCCACATTACCATTGATATCACATGTTTGAGCACCAATGATACCCCACTGTCATCCAATGAACATTATGTCGAGTTTTTGTCAAAATTCATCAAAGCATGTATGCATCTAGGGGCAATTTGACCAGTGGTGATAAAATCCACCTCAAATAACTCCCAGATGACCCTCGACCCCAAATGTGTGCACCACTGATGACCCATCTTCCAATTATGATTATGTCAAAGTTTTGTCAAAATCCAATAAGCATGTATGTATAGGGTAAATTTGACAATAAAAAATTACCCCAAATGTCACTCTTAGATGGCCCTTCACCTAAAATCATAAACACCATGGAGGAAGCCCGATTAGGAGAACATTATGACCAGCTATTAAGATCATATAATATAATCTGTGAGAGATACATTTTTGCTTTTCTCACATAATCACCTCTATTGACCTATCACTCTATCCGTCAACAATTGGTAAAACCGCTCCCACTCTCACAATGTTTAATGGAATTTCATGAAACTTGGACACAAGGACCATTGGGTATAGGGCCATCAGAGATGGTCCGAAATTTGGGGTCAAAGGTCACCTGTGGGCCGTAATGGGCCATGCAAAATGCTTCTTTTCCTACAGATTCCATGGTACAATGTTGAGGGTTTGTCACGATAGTACTATGGAAGTTTTACCTTCAGGGTGTTCATGAATTTGAGATCAAAGATCAACTAGGGGTCTTTTGTGGCCCGGGCCGGCCCTATATTTTCAAATTGCTTCCGTTCGTACAGTGTATGGCCAGTTATAATGAAACTTGGTCACAACGTTCCTCGGGATGAGGGTTACGAGGGGTGTTCGGAAAATTGAGGTCAAATGTCATTTAGGGGGTCATCGGGGGTCATTCTTTGTAATATTTTCAAATATCTCAATCTCCTCAAGATTTTGATGGATCATATTCAAAGTTGAACTGATGATTGTTGGATTGTGTATGAATAAGGTGATGCCTAATAATTTTTGGTCAAAAGTTAATTAATTACAATTAATCCCCATTGGAGCCTTCACCTTTTTCCAAAGCTCCTTTAATTTGTCTCCCAGTCTCTGCAGTGTTTGTTTACATTTGTGGTTAAGCTCTGCAGAGGCTGTTAGTGGAATTAAAGCAGGATTGGGAGTTGTTTTGAACTGTAAGCATGAGAGCCCTATAGCCAATCAGCACTTGCCGATTCTTAGAAGTCTTTGAGCCTGAGGTATGTAGGCAGCCAGCCAGCCAAAATTTTCGGAAGGAGTGCTTGTGAAGTTATGTCTGCTCAGGTAGAGGGGAGAAAGTTTAATAGGGTAGGTCAGTGGTATTGTTTCAGAGAGTGGGTAAAATATGATTTAAAGGAGGAAAGTAGGAATTATAGCCAGTGGTGTGGCCAGGATTCTGCTAACGGAGAGGGGGGGGGGTTGCCAAAATTTTGGGAAGGAGTGCTTGTCCAAACTCCCTAACTGGTATAAAAGGCCTTGGGTGGCTCTATATGATGACCTTTACTGTTGAAAAGGGCCAGATAATACTTGTTATAAACCTAACCCAGAACTGCCTGGGAACCATACAGGTATAGAGCAGTACTCCGTACTGCCTGGGAGTCATGCCTAACAATGACCAATACTGCCTGAAAATTAGTCTTCTAATGGATTCTATTACTGCCTAAGAGTCTTGCTTACCAGTGTCCATTGCTGCCTGCAAATAACTTTATATTTGGTATTAACTCTAACACACTGTCGTGTAACTAGGCGAGACTAGAGGTTTGAGAACCGCCTTTTTTATGGAGGGGGAAGAGGGGGGGAGCTCAAAATTGTCTTTGAACCTAAAATGTTTGGCCTCATGGGCCCAAAATTGGTGGAATCTAAAAAATGGCCTGAAATTTGGTGGGCCATAAAGTTTTGTGGGCCCTACATTTTTGAGCTCCAAGTTTATCTGTTTCCACCGTAATTTTAAGTCCGCAAGCTTGAAATGTTTTCATGAGTTCCTTTCTGGTGCGATCCGCTTCGCTTCCGGAGTGGCTTTGCATCACCGCGAGCCCGTCATCTCTATACAACCCAACGCTGTTAACGTTAAAGTTTCGTTCTGAGCTCATTGAAGATGAAGAGCCCTACCCTATTCACACACTTCCGCTCCATCGAACGCCCCCATCGAGACATCGAATTCTTTATTCGCCTCCCTTTTTACCCAGTGGTTGCCTTTGTTGTCATACAATAACGATCTCCTCGCGTGTTTAATAGCGGCCTACTCAATGTCCCAGATGTTATCGTATGATTTGGCCCATGTTTCTCCATTGGGTTTACTGATACTTTGGCTGTTATGTTATTATTTATCCGGTAGAGGATTTGTTTGCTCACTCGGCCCATTTTTTTTTGGCTCGCTTGACCTGAGTTTCGTTTGTCAGTATGGGATGGTTCGGTAGTGCCGTTTGGCCGTGACGTTTTGTATCCCGCATGGCGGGTCACGTAAAAAGCACTCGGCCCATTTCGGGTTGTTAGCAAAGTGTTATGAAGGCGTTTTGTTGGGCGTATGTTCGGCAGTTTTGCTTATACGGTCTTTTATGTTAAGCTTTCCGGCGATGTCGTTGAATTCCTCTTCGATGTCGTCAACAACGGTTTCCGCCATTTTGTATTTCTTGGGTGACGTTTTCAGTGAGGAGCTTGTTATAGCTTGCGCCATCCATTTTATAAAGATTCTTCGTTTTGTCTGCTTCGGCAAATATTTTATCCCAGTTGATTTTTTGGAGGTCTTTCAGTGTGGACTGCAACTTATCACTCACGGGCCGAACTTTTATGTTTTCCAGCATTTCCATCATGTCTTTTTCAAATCCTATCGTGTCCCGTCTAGTAGGGAATTCATACTTGTCAGCGATGTGCTGCTCTTCGTCGCTAGTGTCGCTATCTGTATCAGTGTCAACTTTGGCACTGCAATATATATATATGTGTATATATATATGTATATGGGTATGTATATGTGTGTGTATGTGTGTTCTTACTAGCCATACATGTTGGACAAGTGGGATAATACACACCTGCATTTGTGGGTCAGTTTTCTGTGTAACGTGCACTTGTTGGTCGTCCCACAATTGTTTATGCCTTAAAAAACTCTGAAACGCTTAATTTGATCATCATAGGTCATTTAGAGAAAAATATAATTTGTCCAAAAAGTTAATCTATTCTTGGTTCATTTCTGTATATATGTCAATATAGCAAAAGTTCAACATCGCCCTCTATTATGAACTGTCCCACAACAGTGTTGTATAATATTAACTGAATCTTCTGCCTAAATTACAAACATGTCTAACAAGTGGTGGTGTGTTAGAGAACATTAGTCATAGCATGGCCCTATACGGTACTGGTTCAAGAATTCTATTCGCATAATTCAGTGAAGCTTGAAAAGTTAATATCAACAGTAAGTATTCTCATGTGAGACATTGACACAGAGACATTGAGACAGGCTCATATAGCAGTCCAACTCATCTTCTAACCAACTATCACGATTTAGCGTAATCGCAATACAAATAGTCCATGTATATGTACCCAGTTCAAACACTTCACTGAAGATCTGACTTCATAGCCAACAGCATCTGCTACCCGCAAGCAAATATGTCGTTTAAAATGTGCCACCTCCAAGTGTAATGACAGTTACAAGCGAAAAATAATATTTCGTTATTTTGCAAATCTAACCAATAAATTAGGCATGGACAACAATACAAGGGGAGAGGGAGCGACTTGTCCCTTCACATAACACTAGATGTCCCCCCCCCCCCACTTTTGCTTCGAAGAACCATCAAAATATCCTTACATTTCCAACAAACGAGCTAAGGCCCACCGGGACGTTTTTTGTGTCAAACGCGTAAATGTGATGTACAATCACATTTTAAGTAGTATGTAATAATAGTACTTCGTTTTGTCAAGTCTTAGTTTTTGTCGTATCTTTAGTGCGCATTCACTACCACTTGAACATAGTTAATTAAATACTTAATTCTTATGCCAACAATATTTTATCTGTAACATGACTAGGACATTGTACATGTGGGCTTGGAAACAAGTGCAAACTTCAAGCAAAAACAGGTGGCATCGCGAGACAACCAATCCTGATCCTGGTATTGTCACTATTCATGCATGAAACCTTTTTTTTAACGATTGGGCGAGATATAGATGCTCATGAACCCCGACCAGCCCTTACATCTCAGAAAAAGCAGGCAAAAATAGTGTCATCAGTACTAACGGTTCGATTTTGTGTGAGGAGGATACAAACCAAACACAGACTGACCTGAACTGCCACACCCCGCCCCCTACGGGCCCACCCATTCAGCCCACACCTTGATAAGTAGGCTACCACAGGTACCATCAGAATGGCCTCATGACAGTGCTTGCATATCTGCTTATTTTCCTAACAATAGGTACAAGTGCGTTATTGACAGGTTTCTTTAAGTGGACATTTCTTAAATCATGAGATCTCAAAATAAAGAAATTTTATATCTTACTTACAGTGCCTTCAATGTGGCAATCTAGGAGGCTTTTTTGTCAAACTGTTTCTTGGTACAAATATCCTCAAAATGTATTAACTGACACACAATGTATTCATCTTTATGATGAAAACTTTTCATCAGCCGTAAATGCAATACGAGACAGCCACCATGATATCCCACGCTAGGAAAGGACATGTAATATTCGAAAAATATTTTTCAACCGATGTCCGTCTGCAAAAAAACCCCTCTAATGCCGGTAATTTTACCTAGTTTCGAATGAGGTGTAACAGAGTTGTTAAACACAACCATCGATCCCAGAAAATACACACACAGCTTGCTGCCGTCGGTAATTAGACACTAGTGTACAATCAGTACATACAGCTCCCGTTAATACCCACAGCACAGTATACAAACCATACAGCGATGGACATCTCAGGTCCAGCTAAAGATAACATTACTGTCTGCATGTTGTAGCGACACGATCAAAACGTAACTTGCAAGCAACAGAAAGTGAACTTTTTCAGATGGCCGCACGCGGTTTGGCTACGGTGAAAGAAATTCACCCATTAAAAAAATCCTAGTGTGTATGATTTCCCTAAACTGCACAATATATTTGTAGCAGTTTTGGGAATGCATAAATCAAACAGTTTTTGCCTTGTTTGTCAAGGGGTAGAACCGATTGCACCCAATGTATACTTGGGGTAGAATTCCTCAATTAACTGAGGAATAACAACACTGATGACATTAAAAAACAATGAAAAAGAAAATAGTATCAAGATTCCAATATTTATTAAACATTCCTGTAAATAACAATATCATAAAGTTTTAACGGTATAAACAACAAGGTGCTAAATTGCATAGTAAACTACCACTGACTTGGTGAGTAACATGTTGAAAATATATATGTAACAAATGACTTCAATAATAATAAGAAGCTTTGGAAATTGTACAGTATTTCAATTTCACAACTCCTAATGAAATGATCCAATTAATTTATCAACTTAGCTTCTCCAGTCAGGGAAATAGAATTAGATAAACTGTATCTACAATGCTTTCAAACTTTCAATACAATGTACAATTAAATTGAATTAATTAGAATAGAATTGTTATACAATTTAAATTCCGAATTCAAATATTCAATTTATTCCTGAAAAAGTTTATATAGAAATCACATTTTGAAAGGGCCTGTAAAGGAATGATGAGTTAAGATTTCACAAAGGATTTACTACGAACGTCAGTGAAAATGAAGAAATTGCACCAATACGATAGTGTATGGATGTTACTTTCATGCTGCAAAAGAATGTTACCATATGCAAGCATCAATGTATTACATTAGAGTTAGCATATTGTAAAATCCGCTTAAGGGGGATATGTAATCCATAATAATGATGAAATATTTGAATCAAAATAACCAATGAAGTGTCAATTAAATGCTATGTATGAAAGTGGCAATTTTTGGGTTAGCGGTTATATGAGTAAACAAAAATGTTGATACAAAATGCAGTATTTTAACACATGTAAACATACAAAATGAAGGTATGTTACTATTCTAATGTTGAATTAATACTATTGAAGAACAAGATTCTTGAACATTTTTAAATGTCAGTAGTCTGCATATGTTCCCTCTTTCATGTTTGAATGATTTGCCAAAACCTTAGTGCCTTACTAAGAATAAGTACAGCTTCTCCAGTCAGGGAAATAGAAATTGATAAACTATCTACAATGCTTTCAAACTTTCAATACAATGTACAATTAAATTGAATTCAATACACTTAAAGCATCAATTTGCAGTTACAGTTAGCATATTGTAAAATCCGGGGGGATATAAAATTCATAATAATAATGAAATAGTTTAATTCATTAAAATAGCAACACATTCATGTAGCAACACATGTAAACATACAAAATGAAGGTTTGTTATTATTGTAGTGTTGAAAAAATTGCAGCAATATCATAGTGTATGGATGTTACTTTTATGGTTTTCCTCAGCAATATGAAAACGAATCATGATATTTAAGATCGTGTGTCATGTCTGAGGTGAGTCTGTCAAAATCTGAACAATTTAGTAATTTGTGCGAGAGGTACAGCTGTCTGTACCATGTTAGAGATGCATGCAAGTTGAGGGGGCGAGCTTCTTCATTTGTTTTCTCGCTTGGCATTCCAAATGAAATACACTTTTATACTGAAAAGATACTAAAAATGAATATTTGCAATGCTTCCAAAATCCCAACCCCCCCCCCCCCCTTAAGAAAATACTATAATTACACTAATGGTTCTAATTTGCTGTATGATGAAAGTGGTATACTATATTCATTACACAAGAAAAATATCCAATTGTAATGATATGAAAATTTGATATACAAATCACATGTTTTTATGTGCCTGTAAAGGAATAAAGTTCAATTTTGACAAAGGACTTACAAATGTCAGTGACTGAAGAAAATAAAATTTTTGAGAAATATGATAGTGTATGGAGATAACTTTATACCTTTATCGTAATAAACTTAAAAAAGAAAGACAATTTTATCAAAGATCAGCATTGGAAATCTCTTGAAGCTTGCTAAAATTAGCACTTCTAGTAAGTGTACCCATGGCCTACAGTGTATACAGTGAGAAATGTTGCATAAAGTCTGAGAGGGTCCTTAAAATTTCTGGATAATTTTTTGAAACCACACATGTTTTTACACTACTGTTGATGAGGAAGAGTAAAACAAGCTGTCTTTAATACTTAATTTGTTCCCTCTTATTCTTTTGTATGATGTTACATACTTTGGACTTTATTTGTACTATGGACCTGCGCCGTTTGGCCGTGACGTTTTGTATCCCGCATGGCGGGTCACGTAAAAAGCACTATGGACCTGCGCTTAAAGACAGGAATTCTCACTCTCATTTCCGTCTGACATTTATATGCCTTACAGAAGTAGGCTTTCCTCAATCTCAACTTCTTCAAGGGACCTCCCTTTAAATTCATGAAGTTTTCCCTTTTCTGCAGTTAGTAAAAGCTTGCTCACAATATGACATCTTGGGGCAGCCGGTAGTACTGCTTGTGGACGGTTACATCATGCCCTACATGGTTGGCCAATTGTTGCTAAATGCCTGCGCAGATTGGTGGCAGTCAGGATTTTTGGCCCCACACAAATGTGCGTATTTGTGCAAACAATCATAACCTCGCAGCGGCTGAACAGAGTTTCCTGATGGGCAAGCAAATATGTATGGGTTTTGTGGATCGACGCCAGCAATTTGACGAGTTTTGTTGAGAAGTTTAACCGAATCTGCCATGTCAGGGGTTAACAACATTTGGCACCTCTCTGTCACGTTTTCCACGTGTCATTATTAGAGTAAGCCTCTTTGCTACCAGCTTTGTGCTATTGGAAGATATTAAAATATTTCATCTTGGAACTCTTTTGCTCCAAATAATGTGACATTCTCAAAAATTGTGTATCGCCAGGTCTACGGCGATTGAACATTATTAGCTGAGTTAGTGTTAAAGAAGTTAACTCCTGCCAAGTGGATGTTGCTACTTCATTACCTTGTAACTTCTCTTTTGTAGTACAAACTTGGTTTGTCAGTAGCTGATTGAGCTTCACAATGTCAACTGTTAAGGGAATTTGTTTGGTTTTTGCCACTTTTGCTTACATTGTTGCTTATAAACTTTTTGTGACAATTCTTTGTTTCCATTGCAGATTCTTAAATTTCAAGAACTGCTCTGCTTTGCACTCCTGTAAGGTATCTGATGCTTTAATGGATTCTGCAATTACAATTTCAGCCAAAGTAGTTAGGCTTTGTCACAGCTTTTAGCAAGTGAGGGTGCTTGAAAGTTTTGGTTTGAAGTGTCAAATCCAGAGCAAATGTTAACACCAAGGATCACGTCATCGAAATGTGCTGGGTCTACTAAGTCTTTAGCAGACTTAATAGGTGCATTTATTTGCTGTGTTTCAACAAGGAGCCTTGCAATGCGCCTCATTTTTTCGGATACAATGTTGTGATTAGTTCTGTTGCTATCATGACAGTGATGCTCTCCTAATTTGCAGATCCAGGAATCTGCTCAAATGGTGACAACAACATTATGAGTTCTCATACCAGCAAGTATCTCCTGCAGTTTAGAGCTGCAGGGACTTTTTGTAGGAAGCAATGCACTAGCAGCCTTTTGACACTGTGTACTTCGAGATGTGGTTGGATTTTTGGCCAAAAAATCCTTGGCAATCTTGGCAAGGAATATAATCTTCCACATCCATTGTGCCTAATTTTGGTCTTTTGTAGACCAAGAGCTTTCCCTTGCCTTCTTTTAACACACTACAATTATAGGCATTGTCTCCCTTTTTTCTCATTTCTTCTAAAATTGCATTTCTTTCTGCTGACATTTTGACAGCAGCATAGCTTTCATTACCAATATTTCATCAGCATCATGGGTTTGTAGATGTCTTGGTAATTTTCTTACATTTTTTTTTCACAAAAGAGGAAACAGTGTTGTCTGTCCCATGTTCTTTTCCTATAGTAAGTGGAAGATACTTTGACACCACCTGAATGATTTTTACTTGTTGAGGGCTTTTCAATTTCACTGCTTTCTTCTTCGGATTCTTCATCTGTTGAAGATTCACTCTCACTTAATGTGTCTAGGTAATCGTCGCTGAAATCCTCCTCATCAGTGCTGGTGCTTTCCTCACTACCATAGTCCGTTGTTTGCATATGGCTAAGATGCTTTAGCCTTTTTGGAACCTACAAGCAAACATAGTTTTAAAAGACAAATGTTGTGATTGAATTAAAGTTTATGCAAACATAGTTGGTTTGTATGGTACAACATAACATCCAGAGTTCTAGACCATGTATTTTGGACAATTGTGTGTCTGAGATCTGAAATAGTCAGTGTCTTGTACTATTATTGTTGCCTATAGGTCAATTAATTATTTGACTTCAGGAAAACTGCAACTTGTCATAAAACTTTAACACTGCTAAGCTAACAAACTGGCTGACTGCCCAGGCAAACATTACTGTTGGGATCTTAAGTCTAAAAGTGGGAAGTAGGTAAACCTGGGGAGGGGTATAATGGGAGAGACTCAACTTTAGGAAGTTTTGGATTTTATAAAGCTCCTAAATGTTATATGGTGCAATTAAGTTATTTTCCCCTTGTCATCTCATCCCTGCTCTACTGACTTGATCTTTGGTTTATATTTTCGCAGCTGAGCAAACTCACCTATAATAATGGTACATATTACAAGATTCAAGGAAAAGAGACTTTAACAGATTCTTTGTACATTTATTAAAATACATCAGAAACTGGCAAAGCCAAGTTATCTTAACCATGTTCTTCATTCATCTCTTTGCAAGGGGTGCCAGTCAGAGTGACATTACCTTGCCCAATGTTTTATAACTCGATTATTAAACCAGTTTTGACTTCATACAAGCCTGAAGCAGATGGGACGTTATTTCCAGAGAAGTACTGTAGCCGTGGTGGTGTAGAGATGTAGAATAGTAAACAGGACACTAAGGCTTCTACTGGATTACGCACGCATCTATTTTCAATCCATTAAATCCATTAATCCATTAATCCGTGAAAACTACAAAAATATATATATATAAATTCTCTATTAAAGTACAAATATATAACAAAATAATCAGTAGATTGCAAGATTCACGAAACATACAAGTAGCACATATAGACTAGAAAATACAACGCAAACCTCAAAGACGCAACTCAAATAGATTCTACAATTACATATATAAAACTCCAAAACCGCAATAAATAAAACGAACCTCTTTGGTATCCTTTACTCTTAGTGAAACGAAATCCGTGACAAAGTCACACAGTAGGGATAAACTGTATATTGCACAGGCTGCCACACCCTGGCACAAGTTATAGGTATAGTATTAAGTATATAAGGTATCTGTTCACAACTGGCTCTACGCAGAACTGGAATGCAAGTGAGGTCCCTGGAACTCTCAATGCCACATACACGAAAAACCTAACAGAGGGCATGACCTCATACACTGCATAAACATACACTGCATAAACATGAGGCACACTTACATGCCCCCTCAAAATGAATTTAATTCATTTTCTAACATTGAAATACACCAATTAAAATTAAACTTAAACACAAAATACAAATGAAACAATTTTTATTATTTTCGAAACAAATTTTGTCGAACACAACAAACATAATATAAATGAAATTCAGAACACGCACTTAAACCATAACTTAAGCTGTAAAAACCTGTTGACCCCTTGTAGCAATTCTACGCATTCGAGTTTTCTACCAAAACAATCACTTTGTGTATTGGCCGTTCAAGCACTGTTGCCTTACCCTTACGTTTGCCTTTATCATCTATAGGTGCACTTAATGTGACCTTAACCTTTCTTACACAGTTATCATCACCCAGAATAACATCTACCACCCTGGCTAATGGCCACTCATTTCGAGGCAAATCTTCATTCTTTACCAATACAACATCATTTATCTCAATGTTACGAGAGGGCTTAGACCACTTTTGACGTGCCTGAAGATTTTGCAGATATTCTACTCTCCACCGAGACCAAAAAACATTGGTCAGATACTGGACTCTACGCCAACGTTTGCGTGAATACACATCTGTAGAATCAAAACTACCTGGAGGGGGAAGGAGCACCCTTGACTTCATGGTGATCAAATGGTTTGGGGTCAATGGTGCCAAAGACATAGGATCATAGAGTGTGTCTGCTGACAATGGGCGGCTATTAATTATTGAAGCTACCTCATACATGAATGTTCTAAGTGACTCGTCGTCTAGCTGAGTGCCATGCTTATCTAACGTAGAATTCAATATATTGCGAGCAGTGCGAATCTGACGTTCCCATACTCCTCCCATATGACTGGCATGGGGAACGTTAAACTTGAACTCGAAATAATCACATCCTTGTTTCAGAAGGAACTTACTGACACTATTGTGATCCGTCTCAGCTAGTGCCTTCTTGAGTTCGTTACTAGCCCCAACAAAATTAGTTCCTTGATCGGAGCGCAATACTCTAATGGGACCCCGAACGGCTAAGAACCGTCTTAATGCATTAAGAAAAGAGTCAGTACTTAGTGAACAAGACACTTCTATATGTACTGCCCTCGAAGCCATGCAAGTAAAGAGGACACCATAGCGTTTCAGCTGCTTTCGACCCTCCTTCACATACCAAGGACCAAAACAGTCTACACCACAATACGTAAATGGAGGAGATGCCTCTACTCGATCTGCTGGTAGATCTGCCATTTTTTGTTGGTTAAGCTTACCCCGATATTTTTTACATTTGACGCAACCACGTATGACTTTGGCAACGGCATTACTGCAACCAACAACCCAGAAACCATTTGCCCTAATCTCGTTGGTTGTAAACCCACGACCTTGGTGTTCAACCTTCTCATGGAAGTGGTATATAAGTAAATTTGTTACATGTCCAGTCTTTGGAAATATTACAGGATGCCTTACATGAAATTCTGAACTGGACTTACAGAGGCGTCCACCGACACGCATAATTTCATGATCATCCAGAAAGGGATCAAGATCACCAAGAGGTCTTGTCCTTAAACATGTACCAAGCTCATTCCTTGAGGTTTTGCAGGTTCTCAGAAAGTCTATTTCTACCTTAAATGCATCAGCTTGTACCATTCTTACAATTTCAAGCTCTGCTGTTTTTAGTTCCTTGACCCCAATACATTTAGGTGATTCCTGAGCATGACTATCATTACGAAGGCCAGTCTTAAGATTAACCTTCAGAAGCAAGCAGACAGCAATAGCTCTTTTTGCTTTGAACCAACTTGAGACATGCTTTAGTCTTTCTACCTCCAAATAAGAAGGAAACCCTTCCGTTTGAATTTTTTTTGGGGGGGGGGGAGAAAATGGGCAAAGACATTTTTTGGAGATTTTTTATAGTTTTGATGCTATATATTCACGTCTCACCAATCAAAAATGTCAATTGGTTGACCCCAGGTGACCTTTGTGTGTGAAGTTATATTAGGTCAAACTTAATTTTCAGACATTTAGTGCAATAACTCCCAGTGCCAAGGTGTGACACGGTTGATATTTTAGGACAAGTTGCAAATGGTATAGGCCTATATTTTCAAACTTAACGGTCATGTGATCTGAGGTCACCAAAGGTCAATTAATGTTAAAAAAATAGTATTTTGAGGGGATAAAATGGGCAAAGAAATTTTTTTTATTTTTTACAGTTTTCATACTCTATTTAGGTCTGACCGATCAAAAATGTCAATTGGTTGACCCCCGGTGTGTCAAGTTATGTGTACAAGTTCAAAGTTAATTTTTAGACATTTAATGCAATTAACTCCGAAATCCAAGGTGTGACACTGTTGATATTTTGGGACAAGTTGTGAATCGGGTGCTGGAACATTTTCAAACTTAACGGTCATGTCATCTGAGGCCACCAATGTTATCATATCTGTTGACCCGCTTGTAGGTGACCTTATATTTCTTACATTTTCGACGTCATATTCAGATCTCAAAAGTGCCTTTTGATAAAAAATCCGATCACAATTTGTGATCACAAAAGTGTTGGCTATAGTGTTGGTTACTTTATGGGTACATGTATGAGCACAATTACTTGAACTATTTCAGCCCAATCTTGCTTGATAATATTATGTGTATTGTCATATACACCTACGCAAGGAACCACAGTGCCCTTCGGCTCTTGTTTATTAATGTATCGGAGACGTTTCAGTTGCACCCAAATTTTCATAAATGGATTTCTGTTTTGTATCAGGAAAGTTTCAGTTCTGGGGTCGTAAATGGGTTCGTTCAGATATTTTGGCGCCAGGGGTGCCCTCCGTCTCCATTGCTTTGTTTCGTTTAGCGAGTCCCTCTCCCGTCTTTTGGAAAGGGAGTCGAGACTTGTTCCATTCGTTGTGCCAGGGGGTGTGGAAGTGAAATGCGTTCAATGTGCAGATTACGTCACGTATGTTGTTTCGAGTGTGGGCTCTGTTCGTGCCTTCTCGGAGGATTTATCTATCTTTGAGAGAGCTACCGGGGCGAAGTTGAATCCGGAAAAGACAAAGGGCCTTCGCCTTGCTGGAGATACAGAGACTTACCATTCGGTGCATCGTGGTCGGATCAGAATATCAAAACTATATGGTTCGGCTACGATGCTCCTTCTGATGTCACCTGGAATGAGAGGGCTGAAAACCTTTGGCACCCGCTGGCTTCGATCTTGGCGGAAGTCATCGTTATTAATCGTCTTGTTTCGCCCATCTTGTGGTACCAAGAATTGTGGTACCAAGAATTGTTCATCTGGGAAGTAAATTGACGTTTTGGTTATTTCAGAAGTTGTTTTAAGCTCGTGGGGTTTCTACAGCTGGACCGACCGTATAACGGGAGACCGTTCATGGCCGGTAGGACAGGGCTTTATTTGATATGGGGTAGATTCTCGAGTTTGTTGTGTTGCTTGCACCTTATTATTTCTGTTTGTGCTATTTGAAAAGAAATTATTTGGAGGAATAGATGTGATATAGTTTTTAGGGGAAAATTGGCCAGTTGGCAGGCAGTCCTGGAGGTACCGAAGTGTCACATTCGCCTTCAGGTTGAAGACGATTTTCGCCGTTTTTCTGGGGTTGCATTTTTGGGATGCTGGTGTGCTGGGGAGTGCTGTTTCGTGCTTTTTACGTGACCCGCCATGCAGGATACAAAACGTCACGGCCAAACGGCACTACCGAACCATCCCATACTGACAAACGAAACTCAGGTCAAG
>KN882508.1:120740-131392 GCA_000934455.1 Apostichopus parvimensis | reverse complement strand
GTACCCTGAAGCAATGGTTTAGGAGCAATTCATCACTAAAAATAGCACATTTTTTAGTGAAAAGTACAAAAATCAAATATTTTGACACTTTTAAGTTGACCTAACTCCACAAGACAATATTTTTGTAGCCTAATTTTTTATTTTCCTGTTCTATGGGATAGACTCTATAGGCATCTGTAATAAAAAGGTAGTAGAATGTTTAATTGCTGAGAAATGAGACCTTAAAAGTCAAGAAAATGCCACGGTGGCGACAAATTGCGGAATTTCAAAGTGTGATAAATCGGCCAATTGTAAAGCAATGCAACTGAAATTTTCAGAATATGCTTATTTCATGGTGGTCCAATCATACAATAAATTTGGGAATTTTTCAAAGATGTCGAACTACAACATACTCCAAAATTTGGTGATTTGATATGGAATGACCCATAAATCAACGACGCGCTATACTGAACTGCACTATACAATAGTGGAACCACCACTATCTGTAATCCATTGCGTGAGTAGGCCCAACCAAGCCTGTAAACAAAAGCTTATTTCGTTGTGTTTTAGTGCACGATCGATTCTGGTAAAAAGTTGACTGGCTATAAGAACAGGAATTTCACGCTCAGGTACCATTGACAAGATATTTTCTTTGTGATCTTACTGAGATATATATGAGCTTATGATATGTTCCTCACATGAAACACTTTCATTTTATTTGTGAGGCAACAAAACACACTGCATGGTAATGTTGGTGCTCAACGTTTATTGCAGAACTTATTTTTTTGATGATGTTGTTGCTTACTTGCTGAGAGCAGGTAATCAAATGTCGCTCTTGTTTGGTTTTGATCAAACTTGGTATGATTAAACAAACACTGTTTGGTTTAATTTGATGGCAAAAAAGTGCAATTGCAGATCAGCAGGATGTAAAATATTATGCCTGCTTTATAATATATCTGAATCTGGTGATAATGTCTAGCTGATTGACTTCGCTTTTCTGGTCTCAATCAGTATGCACAATGTGCAATGTACCTTGTGCACTCTGGTGCTAATAAGTTTCACCTTAACCTTAATATGCAATTGTGCATTCTGCTAAATTTTCAGATAGCTATAGTTGACATATAATTTGCATTATTAGTTTGTATACTGCAGCAGCCAGGACCTCTATGTGTAGCTGCCAATTAAATTGATGACCTTAGTGCAATCTCTACCCCACCACCTATTTCAAATTTTGGTTGTATCACTTTGTCAAAACATATTCTTGCTTGTCTTGCAAGACAATATATTCCATATATTACCTGGTTTTCATTTGATCTTTTTTTTGTTTTTTTGGGGGGTTCTTTTAACTTCCATCTCAATGTCCAAGAACCAATGAAAGAATGGAAACTGTTGACAAACTACCTGCTTTTAATTTAACAGTCCTTGCATGTTTTAGTTTGGGCTTCTTTGTTGATTATGAATAGCAATATTTAGCACTTAAATGCAGTCATTGATCAATGTCAGTATCAATTGTAGAAACATGTTCTTGCTGTCCATGCAGCTACAATAATCATTGATTGATTGAACAATCATGAGAGGCCTTTACTTAAATTTCAAAACATTTTCTCAGTTCATTGTAGAAAAATCTAGTTTTAATTGTAAACGGGAAGATGAGCTAGGGCACAATTTTACAGCTGGGACATTATCGGTAATAGAAAACTTATGTTTACGGTAGTGGTGTTAGTTTTAATTATTAAATTGTTTTCTCACCATTTTGCATATGATGTCAATGTTACTCGACTATGACACTGCAGTAATTGTTGCAACTCATCTTTGGAATTCCCAAACCACTCACAAAATCATCGCCACATAGTCGTCATTTGAAAAAATGGAGGTTGCCATTCTTTGGGATGGGCATCTAAATTGTATGAAAGATAAGGTTAAATTATGTTATGAATAATCTCTTCAAACCTTGTAGCCTGTGGGGTAGCTTGGGTGCAGAATTTATCCTTGGTACTTTATATAATGCCAGTTAAAATATGGATGTGTAAAGATTGGCCAAATGGGGGAGGAGACTACGTTGGAATACCTTTCATCCATGCAACCCTCTCTACATGTGCTGTTCCACCTTAAATTATACATGTCCTCGATATCCCTGATCTGCATATTTTGTGCCCATATGTATGCTACTCATGTATGCTACTCATTCTGTATTAAAAATATGGTGCACGCCAGTGCTGGGCAGCCAAGTATCGCAGACTCCCCTGTACATGCCATGACAACATAACTACCCAGTCTTGATCACGGTTTTTTATTCTCTAAAGTTTAAGTATGCCCAATTAGCTACCTCGTGACTTAGTTAGATTAACTTACTCAACAGAAATCATTGCTTTCTTTCAATTCTCCATTTTTGGTTCCTTGCTTTTTGCAAAGCAAGGAACCTATGCATTCAACTTGGCGTGTGTGTGTGTGTGTGTGTGTGTGTGTGTATGTGACGCTTGGCTTGTGTACACGATATCTCAATAAGGAAATGATGTATCATGATCAAACTTGGTGGGTGGATAGCCCATAGTAAGAGGAAGATCCCTATTGTTTTTGGTGCCCGCAAAGGTCACCAAAGGTCAGTTAGATGCCAAAAACCAATATATTAAAAACAGCAATAACTCCCATTGACAGGGTCCGACATGGTTGATATTTTGGGAGTAGTTGTGAATGGGGTAAGGGATCGTTTTCAAACTTAACGGTCATGTGATCCGAGATCACCAAAGGTCAATTAATGATAAAAAACTAGTATTTTTGCGATAACTTGAGAACGAATTGTCCGTTAGGGTTGGGAGTTGCTTCAATGTAATCCAATTGTGGACCCGCATCTGGGTGACCCGTGACCTCAATTTGACCTCTGGTGACCTTTACGTGTTTTGGGGAATTTTTACAGTTTCGATGCTATTTTCAGATGTAAAAGGTACCTTCTGATCATAAATGTCAATAGGTTGACCCCCCGTGTGACCTTCGTGTGCGAAGTTATACAAGGTCAAAGTTAATTTTCAGACATTTAATGCAATAACTCCCAGTTCCAAGGTGTGACACGGTTGATATTTTTGGACTAGTTGCAAATGGTATAGGGGAATATTTTCAAACTTAACGGTCATGTGATCCGAGGTCACCAAAGGTCAATTAATGTTAAAAAACTAGTATTTTGGGGGGAGAAAATGGGCAAAGAAAACATGTTTGAATTTTTACAGTTTTGGTGCTCTATTTAGGTCTCACCGATCAAAAATGTCAATTGGTTGACCTCCGGGTGATCTTTGTGTGTGAAGTTATGTATACAAGTTCAAAGTTAATTTTATAATGCAATTAATTCCCAATGCCAAGGTGTGACATGGTTGATATTTTGGGGTCAAGTTGTGAATGGGGTAGTGGAACATTTTCAAACTTAACGGTCATGTCATCTGAGGTCACCAATGTTATCATAACTGTTGACCCGCTTGTAGGTGACATTATATTTCTTACATTTTCGACGCCATATTTAGATCTCAAAAGTGCCTTTTGATCAAAAATCCGATCACAATTTGTGATCACAAAAGTGTTGGCTATAGTGTTGGTTACTTTATGGGTACATGTAGGACCTCAATTACTAGGACTATTTGAGCCCAATCTTGCTTGATAATATTATGTGTATTGTCATATTCCCCTAAGCAAGGAACCTCAGTGCCCTTGGGCTCTTGTTCTAGCTTCCCTGCCTCCATACAAATGCCCACAGGTTTGTCTGGTGCAATTGTGCCATCAAGCACACAGCCTCCTCCTGTGCATCCCACACCACCCATCCCATTGCTCACGGCATGCTACACTGACGCCTGTAACATAATCAGCAATATATGTTGGTAGCTTGTTAGCAATAAATAGCCTACTTCTCAGTTGTTTTCAGTAAGGGCCGCACGCTACAACGTCGTGTACAAATTGATAAAATACTGGGCTCTTTGGTGCCCTGTTTTTCTAGTACTGAATATTGAACATACGTTTCTTCGATCTTTACCAGGAGGAAAAGTTCTGTCGCAGTTCACTTCCACCATTTTGTGTCCAGTTAATTTTGGTTCAGAATCAAGATATTATCCCATCCAAATATAGCTTAACCAGGGTTTTTGTTAAGAAATGTAGTAGGTGGGTCAAGTTGAAAAGTAGGCGGGACTGTCTGTACGCGGACATGGGGGAGGGGTCTAAGGGGAAATTGCAATTTCAAAAGTCTCTAGATGCAAAATGGTGCAATATACAGCTGTTTGGTCAATGATATTGCCCCCTCCCAATCACCCAGGCTTTCTTCTGTCCTATTTTTCTTTTTTTCTCCTCAATTTTTTTATTAACACTCGGGTCATGGAGCCTAGGTAGGTAGCTATGCCACTGAACCGAACTTAGCAAGGGTGTGACACACTTGCTGCATTAAATGAAGTGCAATCATAACAAAATGATAATAGGTCTACGGTACCTACAAAGTGAGTAGGATTTTACTGCCAAAAAATACCCAACTAGGTCTGTGATAGAACCTTCTGTTTTTTATTCAGCTTTTATCTCTGTTGAGCAAACAATTTGTATGTCAAGAGGAGCCCTTCGCCTACCTCTACTCTCACCCACCCCTCGGCCTCATCTCCTCGACCATACCACTAATGTTCAACTTCTTGTAGTTTTTACCAACAGTTAACTGCTGTGACAGTTTCAATCACACCTGACCTGGTTGTGGGTATTTATTCCTCTCGATTTTTTTCGTAATTTTTATTTTTTACTGAGCGTCGCAAAGTAGCCGGGTCATGTACGTGCAGTAGGCGGGTCATTTGACCGGGGTCCCGGCTACTAACGAAAACCCTGTTAACTCCGAATGTATCATAAACTTATATAGTGCAGTGTGTAATACGCACCGGGCAAACCTAAATATCCTGCGCTACCCAAGTTTGATATTGTCGTATTAGGAACTTTTGGCATGTGACGTCACCATGTAACGGACGTCACATGCAATGTACGTCACCCTTTCACGTTATGTCAATGAAACCCCAAAGATTGAGTGAGAACCATACCTGGACCTTGTCATGAACACATTCTTACATATTGCCATGTATCCTCCCGCCAGGCGAAAGCCAGGCCTAGGCTAGGCCTGCGATCATACGTGCGTATCTAAGTAAACACTAACAGTGAACAAAACTTTAACTGGAAAATTTTCTTCCAGTGAAAAGCGCAGATTACTTACAGATTAGGCTACTCAAGATTGTTGTTGCAAGATTGCAGATCAATATGTTTGTTTCTTTTATAGTAATAGCATGGATCATAGCAGTAGGGTTATTGAAGGATTAAAATCTTGAAAAGTTGTACCGTCGCTATTACTTGTTACTTACTGATAGTCTATGTACTGTAAGCTACCCTTACAGAGTAATTGGGGAGCCATTGGGTCATTCCATATTAAATCACCACATTTTGGAGTACGTTGTAGTTTTACCTCAATTAAAATTTACAAAATTTATTGTATGCTCGCAAAACTATGATATAAGCATATCCTTAAATTGTGGTTACTTCAAAATTCTACATTGGGAAGAAATTTATAGAATTAAAGTAAAAAAAAAAACCTCACAACTCTCACATGGTTATGTCATAATAATTATCATCAAAACCCTTCCTCATGCTGTGCCGTACATGGGGGGGGGGGGGGGGGGGGTGTATGGAGAAATTAGTCAGATGTATTAGCTTATGTAAAAAATGATGCTTTGCACTACACTGTGTGTATATAAATTGGTTCTAGGCCAAAATCCCCCCGGCCAAAATCCCCCCGGCCAAAATCCCCCCGGCCAAAATCCCCCCGGCCAAAATCCCCCAAACCAAAATCCCCCCGGACAATATCCCCCAGACAATATCCCCCTGACCCATACAAAGCCTGCCTGCAACAACCAGGGATGGCCCAGGTGTGACAGTCAAGGCATGGGTCATTGCACTGGTTAGGGTACCGGTCAGGGCACCGGTCAGGGCACCGGTCAGGGGACTGGTCAGGGTACCAGTCAGAGTACCAGTCAGGGTACTGGCGAGCGCAACTGTGAGGGCTCCTGTTAGGGTACCTGTGAGGGTACCGGTCAAGATACTGGTCATGTGTCTGGTCAGGGTACCGGTCATCATACTGGTCACTGTACCGGTCAGGGTTCCACTCAGTGTACTGGCTAGGGTACTGGTCAGGATACCAGTCAGGATACTGGTCAGGGTACCGGTCAGGGGACTGGTCGGGAGATCAGTGAGGGTAATTGTGAGGCTACCTGTTAGTGTGACATTCAAGGGACCGGTGAAGGTACTGGTCAAAGTACTGGTACCAGTACTAGTAAGGGTACGTGTCAGAGTACATGTCAGGGTACGTGTCAGGGTGCCTTTCAGGATACCAGTTGGGATACCGGTCGGGGTACCGGTCGAGGTACGGGTTGAGGTACCGGCCGGGGTACGGGCTGGGGTACTGGTCAGGGAGCCATTGAGAGTACCAGTGGGGGTACCACTGAGAGTACCAGTAGGGGTACCGGTGGGGGTACCGGTGGGGGTAACTGTCAGGCTAACTATTAGGGTACCGGTCGGGGTATGGTCAGGGTACTGGTCAGGGTACTGGTCCGGGAACCACTGAGAGTACCACTGAGAGTACCAGTGGGGGTACCGGTGGGGGGAACCGGTGGGGGTACCGGTGGGGGTACCGGTGGGGGTACCGGGGGGACCGGGATGACGCATTTTTGTAAAGAATTAATGGGATTTTTTATAGCTTGGGGGGATTTTGTCCTGGGGGGATTTTGGCTTGGGGGGATTTTGTCCAGGGGGATTTTGTCCTGTCACCATATAAATTATCTTAAAAGTCTGTTACATTCATGCTAACCAGATTCTTTTCCTTTAGGACAGAATACAGTTGGACAACAAGATGCAGATTTTTGGATGCTATTTGGTTTTCAGTTTACTCCTTTATTTAACCTGTACTGATGCAGGTAGGTGACTGTTTGACCATTCACCCCATAGTATGGTTAAATGTATGATAAAATGCAGTTTAATTACATTGGGATACAGTCTGTAGAGCTCTGGAGATTTTATCTTGTGGTCAGCAGGGAGAAAAATTACATAATGAACTATGACAGTCAGCTGCCAGAGTGGAAGATAAGTGGGGTATGATGTCACCTAGCTTCTAGCTAACCTTTGCCGCAGATTTCCTAGGCGCCAACATTCGCTATGATTAAAGAAGGTACAGTAGATGATAGATATCACCAATTCGTCCAACTGATGACAGTATCAGAGAAATAAACATGATGTGTTTTCACTATTGATTTTATTGTTCTGGACAGAGATCTTTAGAACCAGAAATGCAGCTGGGAACCACTTTTATGAATCCTATAGGATTACAAACTAAGTTACAGTAGTTCTATTAAGTTTGTATTTTCCAGACCTAGTAGTAGTAGTAGTTTTTGGTTCCTTGCTAAAAGCAAAGGAACCTATGTATTCAGGTTGGCGTGTTCTTACTAGCCATACATATGTTGGACAAGTGGGACAATACACACCTGCATTTGTGGGTCAGTTTTCTGTGTAACGTGCACTTGTTGGTCGTCCTACAAGTGATTATGCCTTCAAATCTCTGAAACGCTTAATTTGATTATCATAGTTCATTTACAGCAAAATATAATTTGTCCAAAAGTGAATCTATTCTTGGTTCATTTGTGTATATACGTGAATATAGCAAAAGTTCAACATCGCCCTCTATTTTGAACTGTCCCACAACAGTGTTGTCTGAATCTTCTGCCTAAATTACAAACATGTCTAACAAGTGGTGGTGTGTTAGAGAACATTAGTCATAGCATGGCCCTATACGGTACTGGTTCAAGATAAGTTGGAAGGAGTCTCCTATGTTTATTTGCATGAACACTTTTTATGAAGTTAAATTATTCTTCTCATCTTTTAAAATACACTTTCGAAATTATTACAAAGAATTCTATTCACATAATTCACTGAAGCTTGAAAAGTTAATATCAACAGTAAGTATTCTCATGTGAGACATTGACACTTGAGAACGAATTGTCCATCAGGGTTGGGAGTTGCTTCATGTCATCCAATTGTCGACGCATCTGGGTGACCCTTGACCTCAATTTGACCTCTGGTGACCTATAAGTGTTTTAGGGATTTTTACAGTTTCGATGCTATTTTCAGATGTTAAAGGTACCTTCTGATCATAAATGTCAATAGGTTGACCCCCGTGTGACCTTCGTGTGCGAAGTTACATGGGATCAAAGTTTTCGGTTGGAGTTAGGATGGCTGTACAGACTTGTCGTGTTCATTTTTGGAATCAGGAGATCAAACTACATCTGAAACCAAGGTCAAAAGGTCAAAGGTCACATTAGAAAAAATGTGCTTATTTTGGGAGGAAACGGGCAAAAGAAAATGTTTGGTTTTGATGCTAGATTTGGATATCAAAGGTACCTTCGGATCAAAAATGGCAATGGGTTGACACCTGGGTGAGCTTTGTGTGTGAAGTTATACAAGGTCAAAGTTAATTTTCAGACATTTAATGCAAGAACTCCCAGTGCCAAGGTGTGACACGGTTGATATTTTTGGACAAGTTGCGAATGGTATAGGGGAATATTTTCAAACTTAACGGTCATGTGATCCGAGGTCACCAAAGGTCAAGTAATGTTAAAAAACTACTATTTTGGGGGGAGAAAATGGGCAAAGAAAAAAAAATGTTAGAATTTTTATAGTTTTGATGCTATATTCACATCTCACCGATCAAAAATGTCAATTGGTTGACCCCAGGTGACCTTTGTGTGTGAAGTTATATTAGGTCAAATTTAATTTTCAGACATTTAGTGCAATAACTCCCAGTGCCAAGGTGTGACACGGTTGATATTGTAGGACAAGTTGCAAATGGTATAGGGGAATATTTTCAAACTTAACGGTCATGTGATCCGAGGTCACCAAAGGTCAATTAATGTTAAAAAAATAGTATTTTGGGGGGAGAAAATGGGCAAAGAAAAAATGTTTGAAGTTTTACAGTTTTGATACTCTATTTAGGTCTCACCGATCAAAAATGTCAATTGGTTGACCCCCGGGTGACCTTTGTGTGTGAAGTTATGTATGTATACAAGTTCAAAGTTAAGTTTTAGACATATAATGCAATTAACTCCCAATGCCAAGGTGTGACATGGTTGATATTTTGGGACAAGTTGTGAATGGGGTGGGTGGTGGAACATTTTCAAACTTAACGGTCATGTGATCTGAGGTCACCAATGTTATATCTGTTGACCCACTTGTAGTTGACCTTATCTTTCTTACATTTTCAACGCCATATTCAGATCTCAAAAGTGCCTTCCGATCAAAAATCCAATCACAATTTGTGATCACAAAAGTGTTGGCTATAGTGTTGGTTACTTTATGGGTTACTTGGACTATTTGAGCCCAATCTTGCTATGATAATATTATGTGTATTGTCATATACCGCTATGCAAGGAACCACAGTGCCCTTGGGCTGTTTTTACCTTACAGTATTATATTTTATGGTTTCTTGTCTTCATTTCTCTTCCAGGTGGCTCTTGTCAGAAAAATATTTATTTGGAGGTCGGAAAACAAGGTGTAGTGTCATGTCAATTTGAAGGCTTTGACTTGATTGGCTGGATTCATGGTTATGGAAATGTGAGGGATACTTCCCCATTCATTTACATGGAGGGTTCACAGATGTATGGACAAGGGTATAGGAGCGGAGACTATGACATGCATCCAAACGGTTCTTTGATCATCAATGAAGTAAAATTGGAAAACGAATTTAATTACACAGTTTTATTGGTTCCTAATCCTGCTGGTGCAAATGAGTACTTCAAGGCACCAGTGAAAGTCTATGGTAAGCAGTGTTTCCTCTAAGAAATTTCCCATTGAGTCAAAATGGCTAATATCTGAATATTTGACTCACCCTGTCCTGGGAGAGGGGTCTAAGGGGAGGGGTAAAATTCCGGAAAATTATTTTATTGAACCAAAAACACAATCGGTCAATGTGTTTCGTGACTTTTCACGATGTTACATTTTGCCAACAGTATTAGTACCAGGGGCGTAGCCAGGATTTTCAAAGTTGTAGGCACGACTATCTGAGCGGAGCGCCACCATCGGTTGGCGAGGAGTGTACAAGAAAATTTTTGGTTTTACAAACCCCCCCAGATGGCCGGAAACGGCCCTTCCCGAGTGTTCATTTTGGTTCCCTGGCCTCTTGGTAACTTGAGACACCTCATTCAATATCACTTTTAAACCAAAAAAAAAAAACGAGTTAAAAAAGTACTTCATTCAGTACTACATAATGTATTTAAAATTTGCAAGGTACATGTACAGAGTAAGCCAGTAACAACAGGCAACAAAGTGCTGCAGCTCTATAAAGTCAGTTAATCAACGATAGGCTTATTTGACTGTGGAATGTTTCTCAACTGAAATATTATCTGCGTAAACAGGTTCTTAACTAGATGTTAAAAAACTGACAAGATCAGATCCTAGTCTTTTTCGGCAGGTAGAGTGTTGATTAACACGGCACGCGATAGAAATGACAGCCTAGATGACAGAAGAATAGGTCACCTAATTTAGCCATATTCTTGCTACGTTCATTTCAATAGTTTTTGGTTCCTTGCTAAAAGCAAAGGAACCTATGTATTCAGGTTGGCGTGTGTGTGTATGTATGT
>KN882508.1:69822-89629 GCA_000934455.1 Apostichopus parvimensis | reverse complement strand
GAAACTGTCTCCCAGATCTGTACCCTGGTAATCATGGTAATCATTGTGAATAAACACTTTTACCCCGAAAACCAAAATTATTTTCAACAGTTGAACAGCACATACAATACAGTACATACAACATCTCAGTACTAGGTGGTAACGACCTGGCAAACATTGCCGTATTAAATCTTAAAAGGATAGCCCTTAGAAGTTACCTTAAAAAACGATAAATAATTTTCAAAACATGTTTCCAAAGTATGAGAATGCTAATGCAGGGTGATAGTGAAGGTATGGTACAATATACTGTAATAATAATTATAAAAGTAATCAGCAGTTAGTTTTACGATGCTTCAGCGACCACAAAGGGCTAAATGGACTACAACTTACACGTTGGGTGGCTTCCAATTCAACATTTTTAACACAAATTTGGAATCTTTTTAATTTAGAAAGTCATTTCAGATGGACTTTGTCCATGTCCTATGTAATTTCATAGAAGCACTACATACAATGTCTCATTACATACACATACAGTATAATGCAATAATAATTTAGACAATCTTAGAAACTGTCTGCAGATCTGTATCCTAGTAATCATTGTGAATAAACACTTTCTTACCCTCAAACCGAATTATTTTCAACAGTTAACAGCACATGTATACATACAACATCTCAGTACCAGGTAAAAAGGACCTAGCAAACATTGCTGTATTAATTATCTTAATTCCATACAGTTAACCTATTTTTGGACGAAACTCTTTTCAACAGTTGCACAGTTCAATATCTCACAATGTTGTTCTGTACCAGGTGATAACGACCCAGTAAACAAAGCCGTATTAATTATCTAAATTTCATTGTCTCTCTATGCATTATTGAATAATTTTGTACAATAATTAGTCAGGCCTGATTTTTCAGAAATTTTTTAACTTGTCCGTCGGACAACCTACTGTACACTCAAAATTTGGTTGTTCAGGGAAAAAGACCAAAGACCATTTTGTAATTTACATAACAAGGTATATTTGTTCCAAAATGTGGCGAAAAAACATTCTTATTCAGTCTTATTCCAGGGCTTGTAGGGATGTCTATACAATCATTAACATTTATGGCTAACACACTGACAAATATCTTTTAACATATGTCAATTTTATGTATGAATTTATTTAAAAATGAAAAAAAAAATCCATTATAGTAATATATTCATGATTATAAACTTATTAATATTCCTATATTTGCAAATATAGTTATCATATTTCTACCTAAAATAAGTCAATCTGTCCAGTTTTTTACTATCGTCTTCTCATTCATACAACCCCACTGTACAGTAGGATTCCATTTTCTGTTTATGTAAGTCTGCTTGTAACTAGAACAGCCAATCTTGCTTACACATGATAACGCATGCTTCACCACTGCACTGTATCAACACGTATAGTATAGTATAGTAGTCTTCTGCGTTCTTCCGTTGCGCACTTCCATACATCTAAAGTTCAAAAACCGAGTTACTTTGCCTTTAGAATGTAGTTTTTTGTTAACTACGAAAACACCAAAATTGCAAAGCCACCTGCTTAATGACTTAATCGGATACAAAAAGCTGCAGTCTTAAAAACAGGACCAATAAGATGGGTTTTACGTGCAGGTAATTTGCATGTGAGTGAAGTCGGCTTTGGGCCATAGTAATGTTAGGATCTAGGCTTGTGTTCAATTACAACCTCAGTGGATTTCAAAATAAAGCTAGCTGGCTGTTCATGGTTTGTTTCAAATGATTTTAACAAAGTGAGATAGGTAAATTTTTTGTATTTAGTGTAACCATATTTCCCAATATTGTTAAGTATAATACATATATTTTCAATCAGTAGAACTATTCCACAAAAAAAACCGCAAATAAATAATGAGTGGTACTGTACCTTCCCGAGTATACAGTGTGCATGGAGAAGTTTAGAAAGATAAACTGTCAACGTGTGCACTCCAGCTACGTCATGGTCTTGGAAAAGGCGGTTCTTTAACTCATAAACTCAGAATAAAGTAACACCAAATGACAGAATGAGGCCATTCAGGTCTACATTGATAAATTTAGTTGTTTCAACTTTAAACATTAAATTTTGTCCCCTCATACCTGCAGCCAACCCCACCCCCTGTTACTATGCAAAGTAATTAATATGTAATGAAGATGTGATATAATTACAAATAATGTAACTACAGGCATAATTAATGGGTAATAAAAACATGTCTTGCAATTACATTCATGCACTGGACGACATTGGACAGCAGTAATGGGTCTACTCTGTTGGGATAGGTTAAAACAACGAAAACAACTACCACAGCCTGTGGTAGGGAGTGGTATACATGCCATAGAATGAGCAAAATAAAGACAAAGTAATATCACATTCAGAGATGATTTTCAACATTTGTGTTCCCCGTCAAAATGAAGCAAAGTGTTTCTTGTTTTTGCATTCTGCTCAATGTAGAGTAAGGAATTTTTTGTTTGTTTGGGTAGGGGGGGGGGGTGATGGAGGTACCATAAATGCTCAATTGCAATCTGTCTATCCCAATGGTAGGACCAAAGTACTGCAAATGTTATTTAAATGAAAAGCGATTTCGAGAACATTCTCTTCAAAAACTTGTGAAAATTTTTTTTGGGGTTCCAAGCATCACAGATATATGTACTTTACACATGATGCTTCTTCAAACTGGCTGTATTCTGTAGATCGATAAGATATCTCGCTACAACATGTGGTGTGTGCAACGGCACATGAATAGATGACTATTTCGGGGGGAGGGGGGGGGGAAGGTGGCTCAGACGTTAGTCTGGTATACTGCGTTGATTTATTTTTTTTTATTTATCAGACATCTGCCTCCCTTATATATTCCAATATTGTATACACCAAATAAACTGAGAATATCACAAAATATGTTATAAATTTGCAATATTTACAGGTACCCTGACTTTGTGTGGATATTAGCTGGGTATTCATGCAGACACTGTAAACAGGATGTTGTTCCATAACAACTCCCTGCTGTAAACAAGTCACTGATGTATACCGGGAATTCCCTGAGGTGTACACACATATATATATGCAGGCTGTTGATATTTGCAATAGATTTAGACCGAAGATTGGGTCAAACTCTTACCACCACAGCGCCTCAAGGCATAGTTTTTTTACTGTACACACAGAGCTCAGGGGTTGCTGCAAGCAAGCTGATCTCAGTCCACCTTCCTTGGGAGGGCTTGTTAGTCCAGACCCAGCCCTAGTAGCAAGGGCCTAGCTGTAAGTCTTCACC
Source organism: Apostichopus parvimensis (assembly GCA_000934455.1). Lineage (NCBI taxonomy): Eukaryota > Metazoa > Echinodermata > Holothuroidea > Aspidochirotida > Stichopodidae > Apostichopus > Apostichopus parvimensis. The sequence goes on along the minus strand of KN882508.1, from coordinate 86,374 downwards.
AAAACATACTGTACAGTCATCCAGGAAAATGAAATCTACTTCAAAATAAAGAATCAATAGTCTTGCTTTAATACACTCACATATATGCCCTTTAATATCAGTTTTCACCTTCTGAGCTTATTAAAAGGGTCAACAAGTTATCTCAAATGGTCTCAAACTTGGCCATTTTCTCTATCATTTATGCTAAACCTACTTTTGCTGTGGCAGTATTAGTAGACCTTTCATTCATTAGAAAAAAAATTATTATATTGAGGGATGGTTGCAAGGTGGCAGAGGAGATTTGCTAGCTCAAAATTGGTTTAAAAAAAAAGTTCCTTTTAATATTCATACATCTAGATGCTTGTATACTTCCTGTACAGTAAGAGGACTGTTCTTTCTGGACCATTGAAACATTTTGGAATGAGAATTCTATACCAGCGTCAAATCCTTACCAGTTGTGAATGAAATGGTTTAATCCCACAAGGGAGAGCTACAAACAAAGAGCTGGAAATCTCTGATCGTTTCTGGTCGTCACTTAATTCAACTCACTTGCTCGACATTAGTCAGAAAATTATTATAAATACAATCACCCTTTAAGGTTTGTAATAGAAACTAAGAATGCATCCATCGTGAGTTTATAATTAATGTTCCGTATGAGAAGCGCAGACTCTTAAAATGTCAAAATTTCCAAGCTGATATCTGAAATAATTGTTTCTTGACAGAGAGCTAACTTTTATGGTTCGTTAACGCAAGCATCTACCACCTGTCTCGGCACTGGACCTGATGGCAGGGACATTTACATTCCATTTAAGGACATCCTACCGATGGTTGACCCTGTAGACATAGCTGTCGATGGTAATGTACTGCTTTTCACTGTCTCATTTCCTCTTCAAGTATCACATACTATATGTTTCGGTGAACAATCAAGTTTGATTCTAGTTGAAAATAACGAACATTGAAGGACTGCGTTCTACTCATGAAACAGACCGTAAGACTGTCGTACAGGATTCAAAGTATTACTGTGTATGTACTTTTGGGATGTATGTATGTATGTATTTTAGATCCTCCTGCAAGCAGGAACTCGCGAAGAAGCCATCATTGGCTTATCAAAGCCGCAAACTGACCGAAGTCAGTCTCTTAGATTCATATTTAACTTCCATGATTATGAATTTTGTCACAACTCTGTAACTGGACAACATACATTAATCTTGGAGTAACTCGAACCGGGCACCTTATCATTCGAAGGCACCGGTGTTTACCACTGAGCTAACACTCCATGTGTTATCATATAAACTACCATGTGTTATCATATCATGTGTGATCATAAAATCGTGTCTTCATTTCATAATGTCATGTCATAATCTCAGTTCAAAATGAAACCCAGTTGTAATTGGTCAAATTGACAAACAGAGTAAACCTCGCTTGTTGCTTGAAAGTTCAGACATATACCCGGTTCTATTTTGTTCATTACTATTTATCATAAATGTAGCCAAATTTGCCCGACAGATTGGCAGGTTTTGTTTGCTGTGGAAATTCTGTCCATGCAACAAACAAACCAGTACAGAAGAGATCTATTTTGATTGGGTTTTATGTTTCAAGTTATTTCTACGAACGCTTTAAAGCGACTATGAATGTGGGAGAAGCCTGCGAGGGCTTATGGATTACAACTTTCACATCAGGTGGCTGCCAATTCAAAATTTTAACATCAATTTGGAATCTTTTCAAGTTAGAAAGTCATTTTGCTCTCGGATATAAAAAAACACTATGACCCCGCCGGGAATCGAACCCGGAACCTCCCGATTGCTAAGCCTCATTGCTTCAAATGCCACCGCCTTCATTCACTCGGCCACAACACCGGTTCTTTTATACTGTACAATATTATCCATGTCTCTGTATCTTTTCATATGAAAAGATCGGTACTTGGTCAAAACACAATAGATGGACAATGTGTGGCCCGTGGACAGATTCTTGGGGCCGGGAACATTTTCAAAACCTTAATTAATGCCTTCCACCGAACCTTGTACCCAAAGAAACGAATGTTCTTTTTGGTCTATTTTACCTTTTATGATATGATATATGATATTTGGGGATCATTCAATCTTTAGGTAGAATTTTCTGGTCTTTCATTTCCGACTTGCGATGTAATATTTTCATTAGAGTCCCAGGAGTAGGTACAGTACATCCTTACATGTTGCAGACTGTAAAAGATTTCACTGTGGTCCCAGAAATTAGCTTTGTGTCCATACCCTCGATTCATAGACAGTTTACATGAGATTTGAACTGAAAAAAATTAATAAACATTTCTTTCAGTCAGTGCCCTGCACCACCCACCAAATGGTCGTATTTGAAGAACTGAAAAATCCAACGTTGTTAACCTGTATAGTTTTTTATTTTCTTATTTTTTTTACTTCTTAAACTACCAGGCTGCCCACTACTTTCCCACTTGCTCTCCCCTCCCCCACCTTTTATTTGGATTTGATAGAATCCATACTTTTGGATAGATGTACTCAGTTGTAATTTGCAAGCTGCCAATATGCACGTTGACGTAATTTTCAATGTTTTACATGGAAAACAAATAATGTGGCATTGTGCTGTAAACCAGTGGTTAATTGCACACAGGTGTTTGTACCAGTTGATAAGGTTCTGTCAGATACAGATGGACTAGTTTGGGTTACAATTTTCAAATCCATATCATATCATAAAATATTGGTGTCGTTTATAGTGAGATGCATTCGCCTATTTTACGGAATTTTTAATTTATACGGCGGCTACATAACAGCTGGGGCGCTCTTATCTGATTATATTACTCTTGTATGATCAGTGGGTGGAAAGACTAGAATCAAGATAACCTACAACGACGCACTGTAATGCTTTGACAAATTAGGCTCAACACTTATCTGATCTTATGTGATTATATTACTCTTGTATGATCAGTGGGTGGAAAGATTAATCAAGATAACCTACAACGATGCACTGTTTTGCTTTGACAAATTAGTCATGACACTTTTAGGTTCGTCATCTCTCACACCTCCCTCCCTCCCTGTTTTAACTTCTGTCATTTCTGGTGAAACATTGTCGCAAGCGTCCGTTAGCGTGTTCTGCCTTAGTGCATGTTTAGATTCCTGATTTATTTAGAGAATAGTCACTGCCATTAAGATCCAATTTGTCATTTTACCCACACAGTGGAGTTCTTTAGTCATCTCATTTTGCAAATTAAATTGGACGTTAATTAAATAATTAATTAATTCGCACGTTTTCGACAATGTTCGTTGCATTTCAAAATTTGATATTACCGTTGAGGTTCTGCTACTACTCTGCGTACGCTCTTTTTCAAGAGCTCGGACATGTATGCTATTATGTATAGAATACCATATGTACAGTAGTTCCAACCAGCAATATTCAAACGTCGACTACTGCATGACATGTTTCTGATTGCTTTGAGCACTAATTAAACTGCGTAATTATATTTTTCATACATGTAGAACAGGGATGTGCTCACCAGGAATATATGAGTGCCGGGCAGATTTTTGATCCGGTAGTGTGATCCACGCCTTGGGGGAGGGGTCTCAGGTGGGAGGGGTCCCCCTCCCCTTTGGGAAATTCTTGCAAAGGAAGTACATGCTTGGATGGCAAATGGTGCTAACTTTTTCCTATTCTGGCAGTAACTTGAGTGCTAATTTTTCACCCATGTTTTGGTAACATTTGTTTTAAAATTAATCTTAAGATAAATTGCCGGGCGGAAAATTTTAAAATAATGTTTGTGCTGGGCGGGATTCAGAACTGCCGTGCGCAGCTGCCCGCAGCCGCCCGCCTGGCGTGAGCACATCCCTGGTAGCAAACCGTGTTCTCTCTGAGGTGAGAAGATAACAACAACAATGCTAATTATAAATTTTGGAGCGATAATTTTTGTTACCATTCATCGTCCAATATTTTCAGTGTCACTTTTTGTTTACACAGAATTTTCAGAAATAGTTCTTTTCAGGAAAAAATGAGAGGTCCTGTCCATTTGTAAAAGAATGGTGGATAATGTACAGTTTATTCATATTTTTTTTTGGTCTGGATGTAAAAGCATTCCATGTAAAAAGAATGATCAACTTTGGTTTATATGCATAAATGTGAAAATATTAAGGATCCGATTCAATTGCTTTCTGATTTCTGCCAAATCTATATTTGTGTTTTCTTTTTCCTGCATCTTCTTAATTTTAAGTCACCCTTGTCAGATATTGTTATTGAAGGTGTTTTTAAATAAACATTGAAAATAAAGAGATGGAGAGAAATTTATTTATAAATTTACAAGAATAAGAAAAAAACACATGTCCACCAGACCGATAAATTTAAGCAGTTATAAATCCAATGATTCGTCAAAAAAATTAATAAATCAATGAAACATGAAATTTGAAGCGCTTTTACAATGGCTGGCAATGAAAGTGAATCCCTGTTTGCTATCTCAAATACTGTGAGTGTTAAAGCACTCTAAGCCTAATTAGAAAACCAATTGCGGAGACTTGGTAATGTCGGCTAAGTTTGGCTGTTTTGAAGGAGCCAGCAGATAAATTGAATCATGAGATAAGAAGCAGTTTCCTCTCCCTGTTTGTGTTATCTGAAATACTGTCAGTGTGAAGCACTAATAATCTAATACAAAACCGATCGCTGGGAATTCTTACTGGTCGGCTAAATGTTACTTCGCTCCTCGCTTACCTGTCTCCTCACAACCGCAGCACACTCGTTTTACCATGCCCAGATTGAACTGGTAGCCCCTTCACACTGTGCACTCTCTATATCGGTACAGCTACGGTCAGTGTCCTTCCTTCTCATTCTACCACCCGAGGTGCTCACACTTTCGTTTTGAGCTGGGATTTTTCTATCGTTTTCAAATGGTTCTGAAATGGACTTTTCAAGGCCTTTTGTTTTTGGGGGCATTTCGGTAGTAGGAATTACCATCTGAAGTTGTCGTGGGCAGCCCGATAAGTATCATTTTCATCTGGGAAGTGTTTTGCGACAACCTCTTCCCGTTTCTTTGCGTAGTCGGGATGATGGGTTGCAGTTCTGTGATTTGCTAACGCTCGTTGTCCCTCCCATCTCGTGTACTTGTTATGTTGCAAAGAGAGGCAGCATCTACAGGGTCGTTAGGAGAGGTAGTTGATGGATGTCCTGGCCTGCCGAATACTCCCCATCAGTTATCACAGAAGAGAGGAACGCTGATACAATCACCCGGACATGAAAGGGGTTGAGCATAGTAACCTGGAAGTTGTATTACTGTATATGTCGATTTACTTCGCTCCTCGCTTACCTGTCTCCTCACAACCTTAGTACCTCGTTCTACCATGCCTATAAAGTCCTGGTAAAATAATAACACTGTGCACCCTCTATGACCGGACCCCCCCCGGTCACTGCCCTTCCTTCTCATTCTACCATTAAAAGTGTCATCACACGGATTTCTTGTGGAAAAATTTCCCTTGGATTTCGTCTTGGTTATATTTGCGATCGTTGGAAGTTTTCTTTCTTTGGATTCTTAGGAGTGTTGATTCTTGGATTCTTAGAAGTGTTGATTTCAATTTCTGCAACAAAATACCCCCATTCAGTTTCATGCATTAAAGCAAATTTCTGAACTGTCTTATATAGTCATCTTTTGCCTTACAAAACTTATCGCATGGCTGAGCCTTATTATCCCCTTGACTTGGGTTTTCATCTCGGGACCAGTACATTTATTGATTTAAATCAATAGAGCAAAAAAAAACATTCTTCCTTTCAAATTCCATGCAGTTTTGAAACATTTTGTACTGTGTTATATAGTAAGCTTTGTTCAGATTGCAACTTGTAACTTTTCGCATGGTCGAGTCTTTGTACTGTCAGCTTAACTGCTGTCGGCCGTTTTTAAGGAACCAGCAAATATATTCATTTCAATCTCTATGGCTGGATAAAAGATATGTATGAGGTGAGTGGGTGGTTAACAAATTCCCAAAACAGGCGGTTTTTATCAACAAAGAAAACTTTTTCTCTGCTGTTGTCATTTGCAATTTCCAGAGAATATGCTCCATTAATTCAATTAATAACTTTAATGAACACTCAATTAGCTGTAAACACTATCACGTTCTGGCCTGGATAGTCGTGGTAATATTTAATTAAAATGTGAAGATTTTTCAACCGAATCTGTTTTTTTATTACCCAGTGCCAGTAAAAAAAAGGGTCTAGTTTCATTTGTAAGATTCAGAGAAACGTAGCTATTTAGCAGCTGCCAAATGACTTTTAATTTTTTTTATACTCATTGCTATCATAACTGCCAGCATTCCTAGAAGTTGCAATTAGCACAGCAGTTATGAGTTTAACATCTGTCCACAGATTGTCATAAAGGTGTCATTCTGTGAGAATAAATTGCCTATAAAAAAGTCTAGACAAAGATACATGTACTGTACAAGAATGGTTAACATTGACAATATTGAAAATACTAAGATACAGGCAATTTAATAATTATTTATAGGTCCATTGCTTGTGAAGCTATCATAAACAGAATTCCAGTTCAACCCAGGTTCTTTCCCAGGTAAAGAAAAATATGCTGAGGAATCTGCATATATCCAAAATATAAGAAACAGGCCTCTTCCAGTTTCTTCCAATTGTAATAGGAAAATGAAAGTAAAGAAGTCTTAAGAATTTCATAGCATTTGTTAATCAATGTACTGAAAGACAACAAATAAATCCTACACAGAGGTGTGGGGGGGGGGGGAAATTGTCTGCCCAAGACCCACCACCAATCATTCTTCTTCTAGTAAGCAGCAGGGTTTGGTGGCAGTCACTTACCGACTACAGTATGAACCTGGATTTATCTATAAACCACTTCCTAGAACTTATTATTCAGTCTGCTGCAGCCTTTTCTGCAACCACAGAATTTTCCTCTGCGGCAATTTTGCATTTAAGATATTTAATTAATCGACTGTAAATTTGGTGATTTTGATTTTGTTTGAACTCCAAGATGAAAGAGAAGCCAACTTTTTGCAGATGAGAAGACTTTCAAGAACAGAGAGGTGTTAGAATTGCAAAATGAAATTGGGAGGGGGAGGGGGGGTGAGGGAAGGGAGAGGAAGGGGTGATTCTGTTCGTTTTATTGTTTGGTTCTCTTTTCTAATTGTAGTTCTGTATTTTTTCAGGGAGTGTCACTACCCGACAAGCCCTATAGGGTTTTTTAGTACACTTCCTTTCACAAGTTTTGTTTCTTATCTCTTTCTATGTCATATGTCATACTTATGTTGTGATAGAACAAAAATAAATAAATGTAATGAAATATAAAAAAACTATTGTAATATATTATATTATAAATGATATATTGTAACTAACAAAACCTCGTTTTCTTTTCCATTCTTCTGAAAGAATCCAAACCCTGGGGAATATGTACAACCATCTGATGGGGGTAGATTTTGTTTTTCTTTGCTTGTCTCGTTAATTCTTCATTTCTCGTTTACGTTTTCCGTCAGGCTGGGATATCTGTTCCGATGACTTGGCGGTCGCCATGGAAAAAGCGGCCGTGTTAAACTGGAACCTGCAACAGAAATTGAAACCTCACCTCAAGAAGCTGAAACCGAGGTCCTCCATCTATAGGAAGGACTTCATCGCCGCTAATCAGGAAGGTAGAGCTAATAACCTCATCTCTGGAACCAACTGGGAGGCGGTGACCAGAATTCGGGAAGATATACAAGACTTTAAAGCTAAGAAACAGTTAGACAAGGTGAGACAGATGGGTTGGTTGAAATCTATCAAATTTTAAAAGGGTGTTCTGAAAGGGAAATTTACTTTAAATGGTAAAATATGAAAATGTTAATTCCTTAGAAGTTATTTTTTTCATATTTGATATTTTATGGAACAGTCTGGCAACAGTAGAATGGACTGTTCTTTTTGGCTCAATAAAATAGCTGAAAGTGTTGTGGGTTGAAATTTCATCAATTTGATAGGTTGTATTGAAATGATTACTTGAAACATAGTAAAGATATGAAATGTGAATGAGAAAGAAATCATTAAAGGGATATTCTGGTATATGCAATTTAATTTAAAACAAAGAAGCTGGATATTTTCTGCATTGTTGAACAATGCAGCTCCTTACGGCTGGTATGAATATCAATTTTCCAAATTTTCTGTGAAATTTTTTTAATCCGTCTGGCAACAGCAGGATGAACTATGTGAGCACAGTAATTGAGTTGTGAATGGAATTTTATTTCTTTGTCTTTATAAATGTTGAAATCATATATCCACAGAGGAAGATAATGATTCTACAACAAAATTGTCACTTTGAAAATTCTAAATTCTAAAGAGAACATTGACAGCTAAGCTATTCTACCAAAGTACCACATTTTTTTCAAGGATAAATCAATATTTTTGTTTGTTTAGTTTCCTTCCTTCCTTTGTTTCCACTGTAGGTCATTATCCTTTGGACAGCCAACACGGAACGTTTCTGTTCAGTTGAAAAGGGCCTCAACGACACCGCCGATGTCCTTCTTAACTCGATCAAAAAGAATGCCGCCGAAGTATCGGCCTCGACCCTATTTGCAGTGGCTTCCATATTGGAGGGTTGTTCATTTGTGAACGGTTCTCCGCAAAATACTTTCGTTCCAGGCGTCATTGACCTGGCCGAGCAGAAGGGGGTGCCGATAGCCGGCGACGACTTCAAGTCAGGTCAAACAAAGGTCAAATCCGTTCTGGTCGATTTCCTCGTCAGTGCAGGTATCAAGGTAAGAGTGGAACACCATTCGTATATATGTAGAGAGAGAGAAGATGCAGTAAGGGAATCAAGAGCTTAGAGCATTGAGAACAGACAAGTTTTCTTCAGATTATAGTAACGTTTTCATTTTCAAATTAGACGCAGGTTCAACTTTTAGGATGATTTCATGTTGTTACTTTTGTTTTGTAACAACGTGTAATTATACAGTGCCCTTGGCACCTCTCTCCTTTTATTTTGCGTCATTTATTTATTCATTAATTCATTAATTTTTTATTTATTATTAATTAAGTCATTTGTTTATTCATTCATACATTCATTCATTCACTTAGCTGAATTTATTTATTTAGATTCGTTTATTTATTTATTTATTCAACTCTCGATACAGGATACATCATGACAAAAGCTTAGGTTACATTTTTGGTGGTTGTAGACAGTAATTAATTAATATCTTGTAATTTTACGATTGACAGCCGGGGAGTATTCATTCATGCAATGATCGGTGGGTCCTGTGAAGCATCAAAGTACACACTAACCCTTCACCCCCCTCCTGCCCCTCCTCACCCTCCCATCTCCCCTCGTCCCAATTCAGACAAGTTTCAGTACCTAGAGGAATGAGATTATGGGATGTGTCAGACCTTCAAGTAGACTGTAGTCCATGGTGATAAAATCAGCTCATTTCAATTGAGATATTCCACTTTTACTTTTCTTCTCTCTTTTTTTTCGTAGCCCGTCTCCATAGTGAGTTACAATCACTTGGGCAACAACGATGGTATGAACCTCTCTGCACCAAAGCAGTTCCGTTCTAAAGAGGTGAGAGCTAATTATATGTAGCGTGCAGTATGATATAAAGCAAGCTAAAGACCAGAGTTCATGAATGAACATGTATGCAAGCCAGTGTGAACCAGTGCTAAGGTACAGTGTGAATAGAAGTGGTGGCACTAGCCACAATGGTAGTCTAGCGACTGGTACGTCCTGGGTTGGATCCCCGACAGGCCAAACTAAGGTGGGGGGTTTCATCCAGGAGAAATCTACAGTTTTCCCAACTGAAATGGATTTCTAAATTATAAGTCTCTCAGCATCTCCCAATGCACATGTGCATGGTTTGCTTAACATCGCCAAATAAACTGCCTTCCAAGCCAATTATTATTTTCACATCCAGGCATTAATTTAACTTTACATATCATTCGATTATACGTTATTATTGCTGCTGTATAAAACGCATTGTTGCATGATCATGCTGTAAATTTTGGAGGCAATATGGACGACCTTTAAGACAGTAACAAATGCATTGTTGCAATATCATGCTGTAAATTTTGGAGGCAATATGGACGACCTTTAAGACAGTACAAAAACGCATTGTTACATTATCATGCTGTAAATTTTGGAGGCAAAATGGATGACCTGTGAGGTAGATTAAATGCATGGTTACATCATCATGTTGTAAATTTTGGAGGCAAAATGGACGACCTTTACGAGAGTACAGACGCATTGTTGCAAATTTATGCTGTAAATTTTCGAGGCAATATGGACGACCTTTTAAGACAGTACCTGCTCCCTGGCAGATAATTACAAAAACTTGCTTGGAAATTTGGTGTTTGTAATGAGATAGACGAATAAATTCTGACATAGATTTCAAATCATCAATGAAAAATGAAATTGTGCATGTTTGGAACAACTTTGGCATAACTTGCTATATGTTGTGATATTGAATGTACAGGATGCACATTCATATTTTAGTCAATTTGCCGCCATGTTTATTATATTTCTTTTTGTTTGTATTCTTGTTTTCTCCACTTTTTTTTTTCTATAGATTTCAAAGAGTAATGTTGTAGATGACATGGTAGAGTCCAACAAAATACTTTATCCTGATGGTAAAAAACCAGACCACTGTGTGAGTTTTAATGATTTACAGCATTTGACTTACATAATTAATAATTGTAACTTTGGTCAATGGTTCGCCCATGGTCAAGACACATTCAATAATTGCTCTCACAAGTTCTTCTAAACCAAAAGACGTTTGGGGTATGATTGTATAAAAGGGCTCTAAGAATATTTTGTCACCCTTTGACTATATTTGTCAGTTAGTCCTTCAGGCACCCTGGTCTAATACAGGACTAGAGTATACACCAAGTAACAGATACACTTAGATAACCTGATACTGTGTAGTAGTATGTATAATTAGTGAAGCCTCATATACAGTACTAGCAAATTCCTAGACCAGCCAATATGATATGATACTGCAAAAGAAAGGTTTTACCCAGCTGTTATAACACCATGGTTTAATACATGACTAGAGTATACACCAAGTAACAGATACACTTAGATAACCTGATACTGTGTAGTAGTATGTATAATTAGTGAAGCCTCATATACAGTATCACATTCCTAGACCAGCCAATATGGCCTCATATATAGTAGCACATTCCTAGACCAGCCAATATGATATGATACTGCTTTCAACCAGCTTGTGAAAGGGAGTTCCTGTGATAACTGTTTACTGAGAACAGGCAGAAAATTTTGTAATGTTATCAGGTGACAGGTACAGTATGTATTGTGCACATATTCACTGGTTGGCACAAAGTGCTGCTGGGCCAAAGTGTTTGCCATTCTACGAGATTGCACGACTGGCACAGATTTGCAATTGAAGAGAGATAGCTGGTCTGATGAGGGTGGCTCGATATGCAGGTATCTGTCGTATTTGAGCAGTCAGGTAATTAGTGAAAGCCTTGTTTATTAGACACACTCCTATACCAGCAGATATAAATGATAAGTCTGTAAACTTAGGTTTCTTTCTGCTTGTGGAAGGGAGGACTTCCTGTGGTTATTGTTTACTGAAAACAAGCAGTAAAGTCTGTAATATTTCACATGTACATATTGCCAAGGTTCGAGGACGTAGATAAACTTTGCATTGTTTAGAAATCCCACGCCCCCCTCCTCACCCCCACACAAGTATGGATGGCAAACCCATAGATTGCAGACTGTCAATTTATTCTGTTGGAATATTACATGATAAGGCCTTCCTTTAAAAGCTTGCTGGTTAGAAACACACATTTTCTTGGCTGCATACAAGGGATTACAATGTGAAATTTATTTTGAATGTTGATGATGAAGCTCATTTGGGGGGGGGGGGGAGAGGGGGTTGGAAAAAGGAAAGGAAGAGATGCCATAAAATTTGTCAACAAATCTGTATTCAGGAAAGGAAGGAAACAATGAATAGTCAGTCAACAAATGACATCTTTCAATATATAAAACTTTATATTTATTGAACAGCCTACCCCCCCCCCCACAACTTCCCCTATAAAGTTATTGGGGCTCTTTATTATTGTGGCATGCATCTCATAAAAAAATATCTTGGAGCTGAATGAAGTCCATATCTGTTATGAATTTAAAATGAATTGGGATCGGTGCACTTTTCGGGTCTGTGTCGTTAAATTCAAATATTCGCAGATGAAATAAAACTGCAAATGAGTATAGTTGCAGTAAAATAAATCAGTTAAATTTTATAACTTTGACATTTACACGATTAGAAATAATACATAAACAAAGACATGTTTGAACTGTTGCCAACCATATTGAGATCTCTGTTAGCACTTTTGTGGTTCAAGGTCGCTATACACTGATTACTGTAAAGATATGAAGTACATTTTGGAAAAGCAGAGAACTCGTCGGCATAAACACTCCTTCTAAAATGTAGGCATGTGTACTTTTACTGGTCAGAATGTCCATGCTGGTAACCATGGATTAAATCACTCTTCATCAGAGCGCAGAACCTGCAACCCTGGTGATCGCTGGTGCAAAGCCTGTTCTAACCAAACGACACTCTGTACTCTCTTTAGAATCTGTTGATATAAATCCCAGCCCGCTTTACGGTGTGGTTTGCCAGGCAGAGACGTTTACGTCACTTGACCTGATTTTGATTGTTTGTCAGGTTTTTCCAAACTTGGGAAATTGACAAAGAATATCTACGAATATAGAGAGTTAATACTCCCAGTAATAGTTGGAGGATTTCAAATAAATTCACACCAATACTTTATAAATAAGCAGAGGTTCAGAAACCTTTTGACAGTGAAGTTATAAAGAAGACTTCATATTCTTTACAATTAACATTCACAATTATTATTGTGTTTTGTCTGATGGTCTGTACCACTACAGAATTTTCGGCTGCACAGCTGTTGCCATGGTAACGTCCATGTGGTTGGATAACACTAAACTGTCTTTCAGTTTACAGAACCTTGAATCGTCCTGTATATTTTTAGAATTAAATTCAGCTTGTAATCTGGTCACCTCCTGAAGTCTCTTCTGTTGCCTCCTGCTGACGTGGTCCTGCCCATATAATGGCAATCTACTCCCATAATGCCTTTCAGCCTGAGCACCTGACCTAGGTCGTAACCTTTGTACCCGTCCAGCAGGCTCCTCTCCGGAGCTGTCTGGCAGAGTCTGATATCTGACCTTGATATCGTTTCTTTCGAGGGAGCTCTTCGGTTCCATTCCTATCTCTCGCATCATCCACATGGAACTTCTCCTGTGGGTGACGATGGGCCTCCTGGCCCACACGTCCGGTACGGTTGTCTTCATCTCTATCTCTGGTAGATAGGACATGTGCGGCATCTCTAGCTCCCTCAGTTCGGTCTCCTTCATGGCAGTGTCGATCACGAACGTCTGCTTCTGCCACTTCAGTCTCCTGAGGGCTTCCGTCCTGTCCTTGTCCACGGCCGCCACCCGCTCGTGCAGTAGTCGATCGTAATGCGGGTTCGTGTGCACCAAGACTTTCTTCATGGCTGTCGGAGGGCCCAGGTGTCTGCGTTTACCCTGTTCCTGTTTTATTCTGGCGTTCCAGGACATCCTTATCTCTTATCATCTAAATCTTGAGGAAAAAGTGGAATTTTATTAAGACTGAGTAATGACCCTGTTATCAATTACAATTTTATTAATACACATTAGACCATTCATGTACACTCAGTTCCTGATCAATTTGCATTATCTCCTTCACATCTCCCATATCCTGTTTTTCTCCCTCCCTTAAACCCCCTTCTTCACCTCCTGTAGAGGGGGAAGGGGTTACCATTAGGCAGCTCACATGCCATATTCAGCCCACAAAACATAATGGCCCCTAATCTTGTTCTAATTCGGTTTTGCCAGCATTAAGGGCCTTAGCACTCTACCATCCTACCTAGAAGTTTGGGATCAGTAGCAAAATAAACTGAGAAACCCCTCCTACATACCTCCACTGTTAGTCCAGCTTTTGGAAACTTTAAGTCATTCTTAAATTTGTCCCAATATAAATAATAACTTGTGATGCAAGGAATGAACCCTTAAAGGTAACACTGTATGGTAAACAAATTTAGGGTTTAATAATAATACCATTTTAGTATATCATATATATTCAATTAAAAAGTGTGTACCTTTTCAAGAGAATGTCCTATTACTTGTATTTGTATTGTAAAGATATCTCATTCCTTGTTCAAGAAATATATTGCTCTCAAGTACAATATTTTGAGCAAACTCTCTACTCTTTATCTGTGGACAACCGATCACAGCCAAAAAGTTAATCAAACAGCAAATTCGCTTGAAAAGTTCCACGGTCATATTAAACACTCTTCTAAAATTTCTGAGAACGGAAGAAAAATAACGTGCAGTTGTACTTCAACGTTTGAAACGACTTGACCAAGTCGACTACTTTGCTATACTGTAGCTTTCTAACCTCAGATGATCAAAGATATTTCACAGTTACAGTGAAGTATAAGGATAGTGACTCAGCATCATTTGTTTTACAGGGTCATACCTATGATAGTAATATTTTTCATTTCCAGCTGTGCCAATATTTTGCCTCCGAAGTAGAAATTTTTCTGCTTAAGAAAGAAAGAAGAAAAAAGCTATGAACTACCTTACCTTCCCTTTGAATAGACTTGAATTCCTTCAGTTGTTGCTACAAATGAACACAAGAGCTGAGCTCAACGATAAATGTGATTTCTCTGTGTAGTGTTGTTAAGCTGTTTTTGTATTCCAATGAGATGACATATTTTAAAGCTCTTCTGGGATATGATTGGACAGCTGTTATCTTGTCTTCGTTGTTTTAAGTCCATCTGACATTGCTTCCTCAAGTTAACCAATGTCGGACAATCCTCTCAGACTGTTTTGGAATTAAGTATCCCAGTGAAAAGGACCAAGGGAAGCAGAGTGCACTTCCAACGGAAGAAGATGAAATCCTTCCCAAATTTTGATGAATAAACGGTAGAAACCGTAACGATGTATTCGTATCCAGTATTAACATTCAGCAGCCAATTACACAATCTGATGTTCAGTGTTCACATTTCAAAACTTTTTAAGATGGGTTATTACTTTCCGATTGTATCAAAGCCAAGGTAATCTTTCCAAATTCTCCAATTTATTCCAGTGAGAATACTACAGTCTTTATTGTAAACCTTCCAAAATTTTAATGAAAAGTTGTCCAATGTTCATATTTCTTCTCTGTGGTTATGAGGTATGAATTCATATAGTGTCTGTTCCATGTTAGTCTCCTTTGAGCATTTCATACGAGAATGTTTAGCATCAGTACGTTGCCTGGATACAGATGTGAAATCCTGCATGACGAGTGGCTACCGTCTACCCACTGTTGGCGAAGATACAAAGTCCATGGCATAAATACCAATCATCTCTGCCCACTCGAAATATATATATATTCTGTTGACTTTAGTCATATTTGACAATCAAAGATTAAGTCCGTAGATCCAAGTTTACACTAGAGCACTTACCATGTAATCTGTGTTTACGGAGTAAACTTGTCATCAGAATTCAATTGGCTATTAAAAAACTCTACCATTTAGACAGCGATACCAGTTTGATGTAAGTTTCTGATGTAGAGAAATTATTCATTTTTGCAAGAGAAATACTGACACTGTTTGTACTTCTACAATGTACTTGTGATTGACGTAATACATATCTGCAAAACATGCCCAAATCAGTCAGCAGTGTATTTATATCTATATATATAATTGAAATCGTAGTGAGTTGAAAAATCTAGAACAGTGCAAAATCTTCCAGCCTCCACCGGGATTCAAACCCGGGCCCTCCCCTTTGTACGCGGATACCCTAGCCACTAGGCTATGGACGCTGATTGTATGTCCAAAGATTTGAAACCGGTAACGAAGGTCGTAACTCCACTGTAGGCGTTTGTCACCTGTATCGAACAATACTAGTTCTGTTTGGTGACATATTTGCCTTACTCTAGAGATCAAACATGATGCTAACCAACTCAAAATCATTTGTGGTTCCTAAAGCTGGATCTGGAAAGAGATACTTTGAACAGACTTTTTTTAATGAAATGGAAGTAAACGACAAAGGCAAATGAATATTTATATAATTGAAATTGTAATGAGCCTATACATCCCTGCATTCAATTCACAGGATATCTGTTATATGATGATAAAGTATAATAGAGGTATGATTTTGTTAAATTCAGCTGTTATTTAAACTGCAAAAGCTTCTCTCATAGATGGTGAAAATGTAGAAATGTTAACGGGTCGTGTACCACAGAGGGCAGCAACACGATGTGGGTCGAAAAAAATAATGCCTTTATGCTTAGCTCTATATAAATTTCTTGACTTGAATGAACCTCTGACTTTCAACAAACTTTCTTATTTTCATTTAACAGGTTGTTATAAAGTATGTGCCGTATGTGAAGGACAGCAAGCGTGCAATGGATGAATACACGTCGGAGATAATGATGGGAGGAACCAACACGATATCAATGCACAACACCTGTGAGGATTCACTGCTAGCATCACCCATCATCTTAGATCTTATCATACTGACTGAGATCTGTCAGAGGATATCCTTCAGAACAGGTTTGTATTCATATAATGCTAGTGA
>KN882508.1:46773-67226 GCA_000934455.1 Apostichopus parvimensis | reverse complement strand
TACCTGTGCAAGGCCCCTTTGGTACCCCCTGGTACACCTGTCATCAATGCCTTATTCAAGCAGCGAGCTTGTATCGAAAATATATTCAGGTAAGATAGAGCTTCGACTCGCTGGTTTAGCTGGTTCTATTATCGCTCCCTTAATGGACGAAATTGGACAAAAACAGATTCTTTTTGATTTGTAGTCAACGACTTAAGTCAACTGTTATTTATCTAGGTACGTTTTCAAAATACCACTTGTTAGCTTTTTTGGTGGTTGAAAAATTACACTTGAAACCCTGGAGGCTCATCAATCCAAGTGGCTGGATGACGTAGTTTAGCTCACAACTGATTCCACTCCACTCCTGACATGGCATGGAAATCCCAATAGCCAATTTTTGGTCATAACCATTAAACATGGTTAGATAGGAATGTAACTTTATTCCTCTTGGAAAGGTCTTGTTGGAATTCACTTTCGAAAGGATATTAAAGGGAAAATTTTTATTTTTGAAAAATGAAAGAAGTAGAATAAACACTATGCATCCAGGCGAAATTTGCTTGCAATTCCTACGTATCGTTTTGGAGAGATTGATGATCATGCTGTCACAGTTTTTACCGTAAGTAACTTCTGCCCTGCTTCTGTGAAGCTTAACAAAGACATTCTGACATAAAAGTGATGGTCAATAGATTAACATTAACGCTGTGACCGGTGCACAGAAGAGCCTGATGTGCATCATGGCATGTATATGTTATATGGATGACTTATTTGTTCTTGTTTTACATTCCATATCAGAGCATGCCTTGGTTTGGCCCCAATCAACCACATGATGCTGGAACACAAGTTCAAATTACCAGCCTCTCGGACCAATCCCCACCAGGAGACCACGACCGAACCGGTGACGAAGAAACAGAGGATGTCCAACGGCAAGGTACACAGTGCAATTCCTGCTCATCCGAATGGGAACGGCGTCCATGCCAACGGCCATGCGACGCAACGTTAATGTAACTATGGTAACGGATTCTGATCTCAATAAATTTGCAGTCTAATATTGATAGCAGGATGTTTTTCTACTGGAACTTTGTGGTAGCGTTGTTCAACGGTGAAGATAGCATGTGTGCCTTGTGTTATAGATGTACGTGAAAACGTTAACCGTGTTTGTACCCAGAGATGAGCAATGTATTAAACATTAGTGTCGGTATAGCATCGTAGCAGGTTTTCCAGTTCTTCGCACGGAATGTATCGTTATCAATGGTAGGCAGCCGGTTAGGTGTGTGCTTCTGTAAACACTGCT
Organism: Apostichopus parvimensis; assembly: GCA_000934455.1. Classification (NCBI taxonomy): domain Eukaryota; kingdom Metazoa; phylum Echinodermata; class Holothuroidea; order Aspidochirotida; family Stichopodidae; genus Apostichopus; species Apostichopus parvimensis. The sequence goes on along the minus strand of KN882508.1, from coordinate 65,956 downwards.
GCTGGGACTCTTGGTGAATGATAGGCTAATTTTTATTTATGAATTGTTACAAACCTTGCACAAGCAAGCAGGCGGTCAGTTGGGATTCGCTGTTTGTAACTAACGGCATTTGACTAAATCGCCAACCATATTTGCATAAATGTTTGGGTTGTTTATTTTGTACTACAGAGAAAGCTTTAAAAAAGCTGCTAAAAGTCTGCCCTAAATGTCATTATTTTTAAGAAATGTCGGTCTTTGTGTGTATCAAGTTGGAATATGTATTCTCATTTCGCTACTATATTATCATTTTTATTTTATTTTTTATTTTTTTCTGAACAAATGCTGGCTGATATTGAACAACCAAAATGCAAAAATTTACCTGCCTTCAGATTTACACGCATACAAGTCTCTCACATCGGCTATTAATTTGAAATGGTAGTACATTTAGACTTCCAAACACCGGGGGGGGGGGGGAATTGAAGTGATTTTAGTCATTTTACAATTTTCAGCCAGCAGATTTATATCAAAGATATATTACATATTCTAATATTTTAATAAAAATATTTAATCTTTGCAATCATAATGCCAGCAAGTTAATCAGAGCTTATCGCTGCATCGAATCGGTTCGGTGGTTATAGATGGAATGCTAATTTAAAGTGTAGTGCACAGTGTTTTGAAATAATTTGCATTCACATCCAAACCTTCAAACTTTCATTTTTGCAAAGACCACTGTTACAGAACGGTAACAAAAAAAGCATGCAAATAATTTACATACTCAGGTAGACAATAAGTGGAAAAGATGGCGTCGTTTTATGTTTCGATCACATATGATTCTCCTTCAATCACCTTCTGTTAAATCACTCTGTGTGCCTGGAGAGGTTATCCAGCAGATTCTACTCGGTCTAAACAGCTGGGTTTTGTAAAATTTCAAATACCAAGGGAACACAGAAATGGGGGTCAGTTGGAAGGTCATGATATTGCGATTATTTATCTTAATAATGTTTCTTGTTAATCAGGGCATACTGCTAACATATCACACAAAAGTGTTAACTAATTGATATAAAATAAAGTTGAAGCATTCCAGTTTATACTAAGATGGCTTAAGATGGGTAAAACAATGAGTTTAAGGGAGTATGCACGATTTAAAGGGAGAGTTTATGATTTGAAGTCTATGGAGTCTAATCACAATATAACAATAGCTAGGATACACATTCCATCACAGTCCAGCTTATATCACCCTGCGTAGGGTATTGACTGAACGACGGGGGGAAAAAACAAACTATTTTTAAGATAGATCCCTTGTCTACTAATCCCCTTACATCTATCTCTTTGTGTTCACCATGCTCATTAACCTGTCTGTATTCTGTGCATGTTTTTGTCCCTTCTGCTACTGTTACTTGTCATTTAGCCTTTGAAGAAGATCCTGCTAGGATCGAAACGTCAGGCCTACTTACTTTTACACATTCTCCTAGACATGTTCACTAGTGGATTAGCAGTTTGCTAACAGTTTTATTTTATTTTTATTTTCCTTTTTAAGATAGTTCGATGTTCATGTAATAACTGAGGAATGCTAGAGAGGAGATGTGTCATGGTTGGCTACATTTAAAAATCGTTTGAACAAAGTAGACAAAGGAGAAAACATTTACAATGTCAGGGTTCATAAATTTCTTTTGTTTTTTAATGTAACAGGTTCTAACGTAAACTAAAGTTTCTTTAACATTTAACAATGTTGTGCTTGTTGCCAAACAGATTCAGTCGACTTACTTGCACTGGATTATCTGTTTAGCCCGTGAGGTACTTGTTCTCAACCACAAGGCTGCAGAAACAATCCCTGTGTCAATTTCATAAATTTTGAATATGTCACTGAAACGTTAAATTAATGTTAACTATCGACTAATTAGATATTAACATGGATGCTGGAATGTCTCTTATTAAAGCAACATAAATGATAATTGCTAGCTCCCCGTTCACGATGGACTTTTATATTAATCGTCTATAGTATGAATCTATAATGGAAACTATTGTTTTAGCTTTCTCTGAACTCTCAAAGTCATCATTGTAATGTATCATGTATGTGGGTGTATGTGGGTGTTATGTTTGTATAGTGCACCCTTTTCTCTTGCAGTAATCATTGTGGTCTAGCTGTGTGCTGTTGAACGTGGTATGGTAGCATACGGTTTTCAGTTGTACCGGGATTCCTTAATTTTCCTGTCGTGAAAAACATATATATGCAAACATGTTTCTGAGGTACTGGCTATTTCCTCTGTTTGTAAGTCAGAGAAAAAAAAAAGAAAAAAAAACATTGTTAATCCCTGCCAGGTCTCTAAGTTATTAATTTACATTAAAAGTATTCAAAAACTTTTTTGAACAATTATTATTTTTAATCTTGAATAAAAAAAAAATCAATCAATCAAATAGTAACAATAGATATAGCTGGTGAAGGAGAATTACATTCTAATAAAAAAAAAAAAATTTAAAAAATAATATTTGTAATATTAAGTGCATGAAGAAACTCAAATGGTATTTTGTAGACCAATACTGACATTATTTATATAGCGCAATTCCAAAGCAAACGCAGAAGCTGCGTTCATAAACCTCTATATCGTGTTTGCCTCACTTCTTGTCTCGTTTTGAATATATCCTGTGTGCTCTGTCATTAGCTTGAAAACATAGGAACCTTGGTTTTTATTTTCCTTGTTTTTTTTTTTCCTTCTTTGTCGTCTTCTTGTTCTTGCAACAACAACAAAACTATGTATTGCATGTTCACAAAATATAATGAAATTATACTTCATCTCTTTGACAAAGTCAGTCAAAATCTTTAAAAAAAAAGATAATAATAAAAATAATGGAAAATGATAACAAATAAAAGTCATAAATGTATCTTATGGTCAGAATTTTGGACAGGTAACCTCTTGTTATACAAACTATAATTACTACTAATTACTACTGATTAATAACTACTATAATTACAAACTAATGAAAGGCTTGGTTTGGTTTCACCTCTCCAGTGCTACACTGAGACAACATATTCTCCCTCCCCCCTCTCACCCACCCCCCCCCACACGTTTAAGGTTTGCTAGCACAACCCAAAAGTGGAAAGTGCCTGGAAGTGTTTGCATATCAACCTTGACTATTGGGGAGCCACTAGGAGTTTGACCAACCTGTCTGTTAGATTATCTTGGGCTGGTATTCTCATCTCTCAGAGATGGAACATACTGTAGCTAGCAGTTTGTGGCTTATTGACACATTAATTATTTGAATTCATGTCGCGTACTATGTTGTTTGTAGGTTAATAAAATATGTAAAGTGAGCAATTGTCATGTAAAGTTGTGAGGTATGTTAAGTTACTAGAATAGTGAGGCTGGTGTCACAAGGCTTTTTTGGTCATTATTTTCATTATAAATTATTGCTGTACTGTATAAAGTAATTGAGTGTACGTAACATTACAACTAAGGTGAAAACTCCTTTGTGACAACTTTTAGCAAACATTTGGATCTGATCCAACCAAATAATGTCAGCACATTATTTGATTTTTTCTCTCTCCCCCTCTCTCTCTCTCTCTCTCTATTGTGCAATAATCTTTAACTTCCATGTATTTATGTACGGTAAATCACAGACTACGTGGGTTACTTGCCTAAACATTTTTCTTGTTACTCCTAAGCTTATATATATATATACATATATATATACATATATATATATACATATATACATATATATATATATGTCACCGAAAGAGACCTTTCAGTGAACTTTCGGTGATCATGCACTGAAGAAGAGCAAGTTTTGCCCGAAAGCTCTGCAAAAACCAAACATTGGCTGTTTACCTTTGAATCATTTACTTATATATATATACATATATTTACATATATATATATTATAAGCCTCAACTATAGAAACATTACTAGCGCTAGATGTTTTCTATTTCGGTTAGACAACGAATCAAGCCAAGCCGTCTCTCTCTTAAGTCATTCTTTAAGTATGGTATGTTTTTCTGTGTGTCAATATTAGTTTTTCAAGGATACATTTGTGTAGTTGGGTATTGTATCAAAGTGTTATTAAGTGCCTTGGATGGACAGTGCAGGTTTAGTGTGCATTATATGTTTACTTGTTGTCATTTGTATGGTCGTTCTCCTCCATTCTAGCCCAGGACGAACTTAATATTTTTGACGGACAAGGGAAAGACAACTTCCAACCTTCCTAGTGAAATTTCTAATTGCATTCAAGTCCATTTCGGAGATATATCAATAGATCCAACTTGCAGATTGAACGCCACAGTGAACTTGAAGCAAACAGATGTGATGTCATATTTAAACATTGACAGCAAGATGTTGTCAAGTTGTCTTGCTGAATTTTTCACTTAATTACTTTTACCTCTGGTCCGACAGAGTTCAGACTTTACTATCCCAAAGACAGTATGGTATTGATACAGAAATGTGCATGCTAAAAGTTTATGAAAAATATAAAACAAATATTTCGACAGTCTGCATCTATGACGACATCATACCTGTTTTGCTTCCAAGTTCACTTATAGCATAAAACGTGTCAACTCCAAATGTTTTCATCTCCAAGAGTTTAATTGAATAAATACTTTTGCCGGGAAAAAACATATAGTATTTATTCCTCTTTCCCTCTTTCAAAAGTTACATTTTCATCTGGTCTATTCCGTGTAATGTTGTCATATACCTACAGAATAAGACATTTACAAATTTAATTGACATTATTATTTTGTGTGCTCTCAACAATATCTCTCATTTTAAATGACATTTTCGTACATTCAAATTTCATTTTCATACTTTGTATCGGTATGTGCTGTTGACAAAGGAATTTTTATTACACAAAAGTGTAGTGTCTATGGATGGATAAACATATTAAAAAAACGTCAATTTCTTGTGTGTTTAGTTTCTTTCCAAAGGGTTTTGATGCTTACCCACCCTTTCCATCAACTGTTTCACAAAACGTGTGCTTTTTTTTTTATATGCTGTAGACGTCTACATTGTCTGTGTTTATTTGTTGTATTATGTTTTAATTTCTTTTTCTTCCAACTTCATTTTATTGAAATAAACTCCATAAGCGACAACTTTCCTTCCTCCAGGCTCTCATTTTACAATGGGGGATCGGGATCATGTCCAGCTCATTGCCAGTTGGTATATTCCACTATCAAGAGAGGGGGTGTTTTGGTTTTGTGTAGATTCTAAAACAGTAGTTGTTTTGTCGTTCTCAAATTATTTTAAGAATGAAACGTACTTCACATCCCAAACCAATTTTAATTTAGTGAATTACAATTATTTATATTTTAATTAATCTCTATAAACCTATTCCTACCTTTGTTAAACTGGACACCACCCTATTATTGAATGGTATGGTCCAATGTAAAACAGACTGGCGACGAGTGGGACATGATCCATATATTATGCAAACATAAAAACACATGCAGTGAAATGGAGAAAAAAAAATATAAGTCCACGTACTGTTATTCTTTGTGAACAGTGTAGATTGTATACTGTTATTCATTGTAAACAGTGAAGATTGTATACTGTTATTCTTTGTGAACAGTGTAGATTGTATACTGTTATTCTTTGTAAACAGTGTAGATTGTATACTGTTATTCTTTGTGAACAGTGTAGATTGTATACTGTTATTCTTTGTGAACAGTGTAGATTGTATACTGTTATTCTTTGTAAACAGTGTAGATTGTATACTGTTATTCTTTGTAAACAGTGTAGATTGTATACTGTTATTCTTTGTAAACAGTGTAGATTGTATACTGTTATTCTTTGTGAACAGTGTAGATTGTATACTGTTATTCATTGTAAACAGTGTAGATTGTATGCTGTTATTTCTTGTAAACAGTGTAGATTGTATGCTGTTATTTCTTGTAAACAGTGTAGATTGTATACTGTTATTCTTTGTAAACAGTGTACATTGTATACTGTTATTCTTTGTAAACAGTGTACATTGTATGCTGTTATTCATTGTAAACAGTGTAGATTGTATACTAGTATTCTTACAAGGAAACACGTTATTTCACTTTTATTCTTGCAAGGGATTGTCAAGGTTAGTTTGTTTTTCTTAAAGCAATATTTTCTTTTAAGTAGCCGTCATCAGGACGGGAAGTGGGTTTGGGAGGGGAAGGTGTGTGGGGATGGGGAGGTGGGAGGGTTGTGGGTGTGGGAGAGGTGGTGTGGAAGTGGGAGGTGGGTGTGGAAGGGGGAGCTGGGTGGCAGCTGAGAGGAATTACTACATGTGTAATAAATGGACATTTGATAAAATACATGTTGACTGGGGAATCCAATAGAAAGTGTAAATGCTATTTTTTGTTGCACTTAAGAAATGTTGTGATTTATTCGCTGCACCAGCAGAAACTCAACAGGTTGGTGACACTATTACTAAATGTGCGATCATATTCTGTTGCGATATAACCTAGTATAAATATAATGTCTTGTGGCTGTATATCTCGATGTGGAGTCATATTGGAAGGATCAAGGGACTTTGAATTCTCTTGGCTTTTCTTTCAAGTTCTCACAGTTAGAAACTATGGATATCTCACGTCTCAAAACAGAAAGTGAAATCAATTTAGCTGTGGATTGTTATGCCGAGAATGTGCCCCAGAGTAATAGTATAGTTGCTAGGAAAGTAGCCAACAAACCATCAAAACATATTCTGGATAAAAAAAAAAAATGTGGAATATTATAATATCAATATATTTATGATACAAGATTGTCATTTGTGCATTCTTGTATACACATGGCTCTTTTGTGACATCATAGCACACTTTAATCAATCTGAGTTGGGTATATCAGTGTATTTATGATCTGTTTGGGTACTAAATAAATACCCAATTTAAATATGCTTATATATATAGTTATTGCAATTTTAAAAGTTATGGTCCCTCCCAAATAAATTGGACGCGATAAAATTGTGCGCCTAAATGGTCCCAAAAATATTTGGCCCAAACAAAATGGCTCTAAAATATATTTGCCCCTTCCAAAATTGAACAAAAATTTCGTCCCAAATGGTCCCAAAATATATTGGGCCTCACAAATTCAGTCCCAAAGAATGTGTCCCAAAAATGTATTTGAGGTGGAAGTGAAACTTGGCCCCACGCGACCCAAAAATGGGCCCAGAATTTGTGTGGGTCCTGATGGTAGGCCCACATGTACCAACTATAAACCTACAACTGTATACCAAGTTTGGTTACAATCAGTCTTAAGGTTGCAAAGTTATTTGCAACTTACAATTTGTAACGTTATTTATATTCATAAGGTCCGTGCCAAAACCATAGGGCACACATTTCTCACTATAATGTTGGCGAGGTATGGATCTTAGTGGTTAACTGGCTCGAGATGACTCTCTCAACTAAGTTTCTCTTTTGTAAAGAACTTTATTCTCATGAAATTACAGGCATGAAACTTTCTCAGCAGGCTACAGTACGTATAACGCACAGCGCTTAGACATCAGAGTAAATAGCAAGAGTGACAATGTAGCACAATTTCTTCACATACTTAACAAAACTAACACTTACGAATTACACAAAGATACAGTTTAAGTACATTAAACATTTAAAATATTTCTTTCAGAGCTGAAGTAAACCTGATTAATAGATTTTGAAAAGTTTGAAAGTTTGAAAATATAGACTTGGCACCAATGTATAAAATATATAAAATGTATAAAATATATAAAATCCATTACAAATTTATTAAGGACATCTCTGGTGTTGAATGTGACAGAAGGATACCCTGTTCTTTATATGAAATTAACAGGAACAGTTGTTAGCAAACCGTTAACAAAAGTAACAGTATTTGCTGTTACTCTGTCGTTCAGCCTCTGAAGAAGGTACTGCTAGGATCGAAACGTCAGGCCCACTTACTTTTACACTGTATTCTCTTATACAGGCTCTTTTGTGGATAAGCAGTTTGCTAACAGTTTCGTTTTAATTAGAAACACATTTTGATTGATTTATGATAATTATAAAAAAAAAAGAACATGGGATTTTTAACATTCACATTTTGGACTGCACTAATAAGGAACTGACATCATCATCATCGCCGTCATCATCATCATCATCACCATCATCATCACCACCACCATCACCACCATCATCACCACCATCATCATCATCACCATCAACAAAATCATCATCATCACCATTATCTTCAACATCATCACCATCATTACCATCATCAACATCGCCATCATTACCATCATCAACATCAGTACCATCATCATCTCCATCACCATCATCATGACCATCATCATCATCTTCAACATCATCACCATCATCATCATCATCATCATTACCATCATCACCACCATCATGACCATCATCAACATCATTAATTTAGCCTTAAAGGAGCATTGAACAGAATTAACTGTTAGCTGCACACATACACATGTCTTTCTTCTATTCATGAGTTTGTTATATGAAAGACTCAAATTCTGACTTATATACATCTCTTAAAGCAGCAATTTGCGTTGATTCTCGAGATTTTCCAATCCTAGGATATTATATGATACTATACCAATGAAGTAAACTAAGCTAACTGAAAAGTTTCAACTCAAAATATTCCCGAAAAGTGCAAAAATATGACATTTTCTGACATTCGTATCATTTGAATCTTTGGCTTTGATACACTCCTCCTACTTATAGGAAACTTGTGAATATGTATAACGGACAAGGTAATTTGAGTAGCAATGTAAACAAAAATCAGCTGAGGAGATGGAATGCGCGAAGGAACAGTTACGCCATATCTATTAGAATACGATACGTAACGAAAATAGAAAACAAAAATCATGTGTGCAATGCTTTGCTAACTACTTACTAGTACGTACAGTATAGGCCTGCTGTGTGTATACTTTACTGCACTACTAATAGGGTACCGACGCTGAGGGATTACCAATGAATGAGTCTATTCTTAGCGCATACATGTGTGCACTGATTGGTTGAATTTGAATTGGCGGTTTTGCAGAGCTGCATGTGATAAATACTAATGATCAGATGTGTCTGGGAGACACAAATGTCAGAATCATATAATAGCCTTAATTACTTGCTAATTACCGTTCGCCGTGGGGTAAAGAATATGAGAAAGTCTTACTTTGGTCGTTTGTGATTATATTATGATAAAAACTCAAAAATTGAGGTAAAATCGCGACTCAACACAAAATGCTGCTTTAACATAGCAATCAAATAAGCTGGACCTAGTGAATGTTTACACAGAACATGATGCATTGACAGAGTATAACGCAAATGTCCAAAGGCAAAATCAATACAGGCAGAGGGCAGCAGACAGAACTAGGTCAGAGCCTGGGTTCAAGTACATCACTGTGGCCCCTTTTAAAAGAGTTCATGTTAACTTCAGTACATGATGTAAATCAGACTGATGCTTGGTAACAGTGGGCAGTGAATGCTCCCTGATCCCTACAACCTCTCATCGTATCTACATATTTTCCTACTATTCCAGTGCCTATTACTGCTTTAATGAGTGGTACCTATGAGCAAGGTCACACAGCCCTGATAGGTGGGTGGGATGGACGAGCTGGCTTGGAGTGTCAATAGCTGCCACATCTTTGTACATACTTTGCTTAATATGGAAGACTTTATTACGTCGCTATAGTTGAAGCAGCCCAATGTTTTATCTATCTCCTAGAAAAATAACTCAAATTTCATTGTTAACGAATACTATGGAAAGTTTTTAACAGATCGGTGAACAATCTGCATGTCTTTACACTTTTGTTGGTGACTCTTGGAGTGGATACTGAGTGAGGTAACATTGCATAAAAACCAAAACATGTGGTTGCTTGAATTATCTTACATTACAGTTCCGGGAACTGTTTTCAATTTACAATACACAGTAAAAGCCTTGAAATGGTCACGAGTGAAGCAAAAAAATCTCTTGTGATCGATATTAAAATATGGAGAAAAGTAGAAACCATCCATACCAATACAACTAAACAATTACCCCCCAATTAATGAATGATCTATCTGTTGTTCTTCTTCTTCTGCTCATAGTACATGAATTCAATCAGGATGAGCGCCCCCAACAGCGTAGCCTTCATTTTGACGTCGAGGTCCACCGGAAACTGAATTCCAAAGTTATCAGCTTTGGTGAAGCATTCCTTGGCAAATCCACCCCATTGCTTGGTAATATTACCAACCTCCTGGACCTCATCCAAAGACAATACCTTGTCAAAAAAAAAAGTAAAAAAAAAACAAAAACAAAATACTAAAAACAAAAAAAAAACATGATTCTTTTGGCAGGAAACAAACTCCACAGTTATGGTCATTAATTATCAATTTTATTCAGCACTGTTAGTGATGATAATTGTTTGGGTTTCCAAATTCCAGATCCTTTCGCAGGCATTGAGTAATTTAAGCTCGATGAAATTAATTAATCACCTGTTACTGGGACAAGCGTAGTAAACATGGCTACTACTCTCATTGCATCCAAGTCTGAATATGGTTGACAATGACTTGATTTCCTAGCATATTTCAACGTTAAATTGTGATGATATTTACAGAGTTTGTTGCACAATTTACCAGATGGTTATTGATAACAGGCTGATGAGCTGGTAAATGACTGCATTCAGTCATAACTTACGCTTTGATACCTCAAGCGGTTTTCCGAGTTTTCGAGAAAAACAAATCAAAACATAACAGGTTACTTACCTTGAAGTCAATGTCACAAGTGCAACAGATACCCTGGCAAAACCAGCAGGGTCCACGTATTTTCAAGACAGGATCCATATTTGCATCAAGAATCTCATAATGGGCCTTCCATGAACTTCCCCTGCGGATTAAAAGAAACAAAACAAATGAGTCTCACAGTGTGGGCAGTCTTTGGTTGACATTTATTTATTTATTTTATTTTTTTTTACAAAATTTCTATAGCGCCTTATCCAATATTAAATTGCTCTAAGGCGCTTTACAGTAAAATACATACAAACATGATATACAAATATATAAATCGATAATGTAAGGTATAAAATGGGTAGAAAATTTGTTATATACAATCTGACAATAAATTGTATAAAAACTGCAAATAGGAAATCGAAAATTATACAAACAAATTCTTAAAATTTAAAATATATATAAATGTGAAAAATTTTAAATTGTAAAAGCGCTATAAATGCAAAATGGAAAATGCGTTGTGAATGGAAAATATACCAATCTCACAGAGGGTATTTCCCTTAATTTTACAAAAAATGCAACATGACTTCCGTCTTCGGAATAAACAATAATCAGTTGTCTGGCGAGGATACCTGGAGCTAGTGTACGTAACAAACATACAGGAATATGACCTTTCACACAATATCAATCAAACAGGAATATATGACCTTTCACGAATATACATTTTAATACATCATGGCCAATTTCAAGGGATGAATAAGGTTATTGATTTATTCAGAAATTCTCCTATACTGATGTCCATTCTAAGTATTGGTTGAATCTAGGCAGTGCTTGTAAGGAGAGGTATCCGTTGATTGACCTACGATCAATTGGTGCTGGTTAGTAAGAATGAACATCTGTTGTTGCAGACTGCCACAGACCGGTGTAAATTAATAACACATATCTAGATTGGTTCTGCAAGCATCGTTCTTAAGACATTCCTAACGGTCATTTTTGAAACTGGGACGGTCAAAGCCTGGCTATAGAAAAACAGTACTCCTCAAAATTCACTCGAGCATGAATAATTTGTTACTTGATACCATATATGCTACCCGAAATACTGCCATTAGGATTCATCCATGAGTGCACCTACTTAATTGAGCAGCCACCATATGATTGTAAACACAAGTGCTCTAATGGCCAGCACTACTCTCCGTGTGTGAAGACAAATTTGGCTTGACAACTGCAATAGCACACAGTGTGTTCAATCATGAATTTGAGCAGGGGAGCATTACAAACTCGGTTAGATATATTCAATCTCCCCTAATTTTTGCCAAAAGCAGGGGACTCTGGTGGTATTTGCTATAGTCAGGGAAGATCGTAATGTTACCTCTGCCGGACATGTCCTATCGGCTGGCCAGGTGGAGACTCAATAGCGATGGTGCGGGAACAATGGTCGCAGCTCCCTGCGCACCAGCAGCACCCCGAGCAACACTGGAATGGCCGTACCATCCTCAAAACCTCTTGATTCATGTTGTTGACGACATGCATCATAAAGCCCCGCCCAGGTCCACAACACAGCCTCATGCACAGTTCAGACTCCTCGTAGGCAAAGAAAACCTTTAAAAATCAAAGGTGGAACTGGTCATACTGATGCCAAATGTACTCTGTGGCAGGCATTGTAACACTAAGCAGGAATGGTTTGGCAAAACACAATGTGGGACAGGTACAGGCCGGCATCTGAGCTGCAATGAATTATTACCTTGAGCAATTAATATCTACCAGTTTTAAAGCAACATCCTTTGATTTTGTTTTCTTTTAAGTACCTCAGAAGGGTTCCATGTGCACGACTCATTGCCATATTAAGCCTATTCGACTCAGAAAACAACGCTTGTTCTGTACATCAATGCTGCAGTGTGTACAGGTAAGCAATATCTATGCGATGAAGTGCCTAAAAGTTTTTTCCCAAAGGAGAGCTTATATTTTATCCAAAACAAAGAATACTCTACCCACCTCCCCAATTACCTGGCCCCGCTGCCCCCAAGATATACCCTCTCTTTCCCAGGCTCACCAAGATATACCCTCTCTTTCCCAGGCTCACCCGTTGACTTCCCTGCACCTTCAACCGTTAAAACCTACGATCAAATTTCAAGCTAATGTAACACTGTTGGCACCCCACCTGCTGTCCAAGAGCATTCTTAATCTGGTAACGATTTTGGGTCTCAATTCCAGTGAAAACTTCCAAGAGTTCCACCTGTTGGTGAACAAGAATCTGGTCCAACTGTGTCAGGTACTCAAGGCCCGGGGGACATCCAGGAATAGACTGTTGGTAAAATAAACATAGATTGTTAGCAGAACCAATTCAAAAACGTCCCTAGACTCTATGATAGCTAGAGACTTGCGACACAGGCCTCCGATTTATCTACTCCGTATGTACAGTATCGTATCAGAAATTTCTTTCTGCTTTCTAGCCTGGAGAGAAATTATGGTTAGAAACTTAATTTAATGGTGCTGCAAATTTGTCACTCAAGTGTCTAAAATGGGAGGAGTTCAAATCCATCAGTTTATGGTGAAATTCTGTACTTATTCTTGAACGAAACTTTCAAAATGCTAATGTTAGGAGATGTCCAAAAAAACTGTTATTTTTGGCAACAACATTTTTTAAGAAATGTTCTCTACCCAAAAGAAATTAAAAAAGAAGTAAGGAAAATGTGTTAACATTTTAAGCAGCAATGACTCTGGCAGAGTATTAAAGAGGTGTTGCAAAAGAGTGGTAGAAGGTTCATTATATATTTACCAGGCCTCGACAAATACGGTCGCCAACTCGCCAATGGCGACTAGAATTTGCGACTGGCGAGCAAAAAATGCATTACGCTCGACATTTTGGCGAGTGGCTCATTCGCTCACTGCCTTTATACGATAGGCTTACTATTAACTTGTGAGCCAATCAACAAAGGCCTATTGCCTAATGTTACACATCACAGTAGAATTATCAAGTGCACTGTTACAAGTAGGTCCTAACATTGAAGCCAAAAAACTTCATGGTGTAACCAAACTGGAAAACTACAAACTTAAATAAATGCGTAACGACAACTTAAACAGGGGTAACGCATGAATATCATATATATATACACTTTTGAGTTTGACGAAGCACAATTTAAATAGATCGTTTTTGCTGTAAACAACACTAAACCGCGATATCCATAACTTAGGTCATAGTGCCTAGGCTTACAGTATATCACACAAACACTTTGCGAAAAAAAATGGCGAGTAAATTTAACGTTTTGGCGAGTAGAATTTTAGACTTGGTCGCCAGTTGGCGAGTAGTTTTTAAAAAATTTGTCGAGGCCTGATATTTACTATTAATTTATTAATAGTAATTAATATCATTAATACTGAAAGGGGAACACTGAAGAAGCCAGAGGCTCAGACTATAAGGGGTAGTGGTGGATAACCACTGTTTCTGTCACATAAAAAGGGGATGAAGAGAGGCTAGAATGGGCTTAAAGATCTGCTTTATTGGCTCTAATTATAGCACGCTATAGCTAGGAAAGTTTTGTGATTACGTAATCGACCTGCCACGGGTCGTAAATCCACCTCAGGCTCTAAGATTAGCCTGCATAGCTTCTTAACACCATTAGGCTCTTTGTGTAAACACTGTGTGGAAATATGTTCATGTCTTCAGTGTAGTTAATCAAACAGCGTTCACACAAAGACCCTCATACAAGAAAAAATATGTGGTGAGGCATTGCAGACTAATTGGTAAAGAGAGGTCATTTTACGACCAAGGCAGGTCGAGTACGTAATCTCAAGAAACTTTTCCATGATAGCGTGCTATAGTTGGGGTCTTTACAGCAGACCTTTAAGTTATGCATTAGCAGTGAAGATTGATGGCAGATGGGTAGGGTTTTCATCATAAAGGCCTGCAGTATCTAGGGCAGGGAATGATTTACTCTCCACAACTTGGAAGTGTGTTTTCAAAAGCATGCAGTGAGTTGTGAAAGTACTGAGGTCATGTGTACAGAAACAAAGATAGGCCAACACAATTTTCACTGCAGAACTTTATACCTTTATATGTTGCATCCAACTTGCAGGTCAGTCTGGGAATATTACAGCCAGAGTGCGTAAGTTATGAGCAGACAGATAAGCTTGAAAAAAGAGAAATATTTACATTAGGCCTAGTTTCTGTTTACAATGGATCCATACACTTACGGGCCGTGGTGCCATCCATTGTATTTGTCCGACAGCTGAAGACGCTGGTTGTCCCCCATGTTGGTATGGTGGTTGTCCCCGTCCTGGTGGGATTGTCACAACCTCATTTTTTAATGTCCCATACTGAAACGTTTCTGCCATGTTTGGTATGGGAAGGCTGGACTAGAATATTGTATCTCAAACTTAAAACTGTTTCCTGTATAACCAAACAGATGAGAGACAAAAAAAACCCATCTTACTTGAAGTTGTATATACATGAACAGAGAATGCAAAAGAACTCTTTTCAGTGTAGAACATTCAAGTTACATGTATAGTTACACACTTGAGTGCATGGTTATCAGAGGATTTATAATCATATCATAGAATGAATATAGAAATTCAGTATCTCAATATTGATGTAACCGGTTTACCTGACTCATCTTTTGAAATATAGTGTGGCTACGCAAAACTTCATAAAAAATATCAAGAAACATATAGGCTAGGCCCTACTTACGAAATGAAAATGGTATGAAGTTTTTTGGGTGATTTCTTCAGTTAACGGCATGCTGTCTAGCCTAGGTACAGGCTATCGATATCGAAACATTTCATGCTTTTGTTTCTATTAAGTTTAGGTACAATTATAGAATACAGGGCCATTCATTAACTCTTCCCAGCATCCGGATGCGCGGATGCGCAGTGTGTCTGTACATGTCCGTACATGTATGACGCCCTCTAAAATTCCATCACATATTTCATTTTGACTCCGCATCCGCGCATCCGCGCATCCACTACGGAAGTACTAGGAAAGGACTTAAGAAAATTTTCGAAAAGTCTCCCCATATACCATCACATATTTCATTTTGACTCCGCATCCGCGCATCCACCCCGGGAGTACTAGGAATGGACTAAGAAAGTTTCCCTATAAACCATCACGTATTTCAAATACTGAAAGTCCCGCATATACGAAGATATTCCACATCAATAGTGTGTCGTTCTTAAAAGGCATCCGTAGAAAATTTTCGAAAAGTCTCTCCATATACCATCACGTATTTCATTTTGACTCGGCATCCGCACATCCACCACGGAAGTACTATAGGAAAGGAGTTAGGAAATTTTTGACCCCGCATCCAAGCATCCGCGCATCCACTCAAAATTAAAAAAAGAACTTGGACTTTGACATTTTTACTCACATGTACGTACTGGGGTGAATACTCCTAAGTTTAGATAAATAAAGATGCCTAAGTTATGGTAAGTATATATGACCTAGCTTAGTCAGTACCTGTTACTGTTATCTGCATATTGTTACATAGGCCTAGTCTACAGTATAGCCCTAAATATCTTGAAAATTCGTTCCACTGGGCACCGAACTTTAGAATTGGATACAACACGTTACTTCTGTAAGGTCACTTTTCTAAGGGAATCACCAGCTAGCCTAACTTAGTGTTGGCCTAGCCTAAATGTAAACAGCCTAACGATTACTATTGACGTTTCGTAACGAAATTCAATTTGGCAAGAATGCAAAGTTGCGATATTTCTGGCGCTTGTATTAATCAAATTCATATTACATGGTAGTGTTGGTGTCACCATGGATCCCTTACATGCTTACCACCACACTCTGAAATTCTAAACTGTCTAAAGCGGTTCCCTCTCCCTTGCCTCGATGAATGCGACTCACTTCCACGGACTTTGTACTTGCAGACAGAGCTCAAATTCTTGTTTCTAAAAATAACAATGACGAAATGTGAGGGTGAGAAGTTACATACGCAATCTAACAAGTGGTACGATCGGAAGTAGCAATCGTAATTAGCAGTTACACTGAGTGTCAGTCAATCGAGAAGTTTACTCATGCGTTAAAAAACTTCTGGAAATTGACTAGAACATCGGTTGCTGGAACAAATTGTTTGCGCAATCCTGTTCCTCCTAAAGATGCGTCCTCCAAAACTCCCAATCATGCATTTTTACCTGGATTTACCTGGATCGCCACTCTTCTCTGCGTTGGTGCTTGAAGAATGGCTATTAAGGATAGGTCTCGTGACCTGTTGCTGGCTAGCCTGGTTTTAGACTGGTTTAACGAATTTGCTGTAACTTGATCTGGCAGTTTGTTCCACACTTTCCAAATTCGGCAAAAATACGAATTTCTTCTTATTTCTAGTCTCACTTGTTTTGGCCTTATTTTTTTTGAATTTCCCCTTGTTGTTGATAGTTCCAGAAACTCAATTATTTGTTCCACGTCTATATCAATATTCCTGTTAATAATGTTGTACATTGTGATTAAGTCTTGTCGAAGGTGTTTTTTTCTGCATTGAGAATAGATCCAGCTCTCTAAGCCTCTCCTCATAGCTTTTGTTCCTCAATTAGCCTTTAATAAGTTTTGTCATACGTCGTTGCACTCCTTGTATTAAATTGATATCTTTCTGTAAGTATGGCCTCCATACATTGCACTCCATAATCAAGATGTGGTCGTACCAGTGATTTATACAGACATAGGATGGTCTTTCTGTTAAAGTTGGAGAAATTTCGCTTGATGATGCCGATTACTTGATTCGCTTTCTTGACGGATTGTGCTATTTGTTTACTAAATTTCATATTAGTATTGACTAAAGTCCCTAGATCCTTTTCTTCACTTTTGGTTGCTAATTCTTTCCATCCATGAGGTACTGGTGTTTGGCGTTGTTATGTCCAAAGTGTAACACTGAACATTTATTAACATTAAATTTCATCTGCCACATTTTAGTCCATTTGATTAAGTTTTTCAGGTCCTGTTGTAAGATTTGCCAATCGTTGGTAGCTTGTAAGTTGTATGGGACAAAATGACCTTTGTATCATCTGCAAATTTGCTTATCTCTAATTTAACATCCAAGTCCATGTCGTTCATGTAAATTGTGAAACACACCGGACCCAAGACTGATCCTTGTATTACAGAACTTGTTACTCTTGTCCATGTCGATTCGTATCCATTTAAAACAACTCTTTGTTTCCGATTATTTAGCAATTCTTCAATCCATTTAAGTATTGGTCCCTCTATACCATGAGCTTTTATTTTTATGCATGACACATAGGCCTACTGATCGATTGATGAATTGTGAAAAGCAGTAATAATTATTATCACATCTTGGGGAATAAATATGAGTCACTATAAATATTAGATCAATTCGACAGTGGCGTCGTAAAGGGGTGGCCTGGGGTGGGGAACGTGCCCCCCAAAAAATATCGTGCCCCTGGGTGCCCCGCCCCCCCCCCCACCCCCGATGCGATTTGAAGTGTTAACAAAAATTACTCAAACAAAAACTTTTGTTACAAAGGGGGACGAAACGTTTTATGTCTTCATTAAAACTTCTTTCCACCGAACATCACAATAACCAGTTATAATTGTTTTCTCACTATAAGGTCACAGTGGCCTCGGCGTGAATCGCTAGTGCGACCACTACTACTCTGCATGAATTTCAATTTCAATTATCAACAGTACTCTTATTTAAAAACATTATCAAAGCAAAACCGATTATTTCCATTTCTTTGTATAACTTTTGTATATCAGTCTCAATTAAAAACATAAAAATACTTCAAGTTGCAAAATATAGCACCAGATTGCATCTAAGGACCCTTCCTTTAGACCCCTTCCCCAGGACGGCATTCCCAATAAACATTGTGCCCCCTGATTAAGTGCTGTGCCCTCCCTGCGCCCCACCCCAGATTGAAATGTCTGGTGACGCCACTGCAATTCGGTAACAGAAATATCAACGCAAAGAATAATAGGCGGACCCAAATTAATATCGCTATAGTGTTGGTGCAGGGGGGGGGGGGGCTAGCTGGGAGACTTCAAGATCGCTCTCAGCCGGTTGATGAGCACAGGCGTTGGAGCCCAATATGATTTGGGTGGGGTGGGGGGGCTGTAACGACTTTCCCGAAAAAAATATAACCAACATTTTTCGTGCGCTTCGCGCGTAAAACATGTCAATATACATATCATATAGGCATGCATCGGTTATTACATCGCATGCTAATTACACACAATCATTTGCCGTGTTATTACAGAAATGTCGGGCAAGCTTACAACTTACTTTAATAACCAAGAATATTTTTTTTAAACTATTGATTTCCTTTAGCTATACATCGTTACAATTTATTTTTCTTTCAGTAGGTGCCCGAAAAATCCTCAGCATATATTGCCCAAAATTTCCGAAAAAAAATTGTTGGGAGCTGCAGCCCCCCAGCCCCCCGCCTCCTACGCCTATGTTGGTGCGACCATGGACCACCTACGCCACTCGTGCCAGTTAAGTTTAGTTTAGATACCCAATGATCAGGAAGCCTAGCTTACAGTAACTTATTTGAGACCCTGTCATTGTTAGTTCGTGGATGCACCGGCTTTTATTTCAAGCCTTCTCTTTTCGATAAGTGTTCAGAGGCCAT
>KN882507.1:168373-203981 GCA_000934455.1 Apostichopus parvimensis | reverse complement strand
GCACAGAGATTTCAAATGAGGGAAGCAAACCATGTACTCAAAGAGTTAGCCATCCTGTATAACAGCTTATGCTGTTTCTGTGTGTTTTAAATTAGTTCCCAAACACATAATATGTTGTCAATTTTTTCATGGCAATAAAATGAACAAATTAAAAATGTGTTTTCTTTCAAAACACCCTTTAAACTTTACAGAGTATACACTGTCATCTAGTCTGGGAGAAAGGAAATGGGTGGAAATGTTTGTATAATCATCAGACACACTTTAACCCATTGGCATTCTTCCAGCCTCATCCCTCAAATCTGGGCTTTGTTTATTTAACACTGCAAACCTCATTAAACTTTGCCGGGCAACCCCTACCTTCTAGAGATGGTAGATTGACAAGCACATACAAACACGCAGCCACGTTCGCCCGATGTGTCAGCCTATCTGACGCCGTACCGTATGAAGAGTTTGCATTGAGTGCGATGAATTATTCTTACTAGCAAATACTGCGATATTAATCCTGGATATTTAATTCATTAGCCTCATTTAATGTTGACTGTGAACTGGTAAGAGCCTTTGGCAGATATTTTTCTTTGGTATACAGTCATACCTTTTATTATTTAAATATGTAATATCATTCAGGCCACAGGGTATGTAATTACAGATCTACAATTTGTTAACCATTGCATCCTGCGAGTCATGTCTTCATTTTTAGAAAGGATACTTTTGCCCATGAACCTCAAATATTGAGGCAAATAAACTCTCTTAAAGTGGTATTGCCTCCATCTCCTTGAAAGCCAGAGTAAACTTTTTCTTGATCATTTTGGGATAACTCTGGACGATACTACTTTGAGATGGATTATGGCATAGAAATATTTTCAAAACATACTGATTCCAGTAAATTTTGAACAATTTTTCTTACAAATTTTGGGATAACCCTGCACACTTTAAAATAATGACTTACACCACTTTGAAATGGATTATGGCATAGAAATATTTTCAAAACATACTGATTCCAGTAAATTTTGAACAAATTTTCTTGATAATTTTGGGATTACTCTGCACACTTCAAAATAAAGACCTACACCACTTTGAGATGGATTATGGCATAGAAATATTTTCAAAACATACTGATTCCAGTAAATTTTGAACAATATCTTGATAATCTGGGATAGCTCTGCACACTATAAAATAAAGACCTACACCACTTTGAGATGTATTATGGCATAGAAATATTTTCAAAGCTTATGCTGCTTTAACTGTAGAATGAAGCAACATTGATACCCAACACTTGACACAGCATCAACAATTGTCTGTTTCCTAGGAGCAAGAACATAATCGTGAAAATTCCTCTTTGATGGATGATAAAATATTCTAGCTCTCATATAGAATGTTCCAGTTTACCTTGGTGCCTATTGTCTGACAGTATATCACCAAGCATATCATAACTTCAAATAACATAATGTATGAGTCACGACCTTTAAACAGGAATCTTTACGAACCTTCAAACGAATACTTATTCACGGTGTTGCTCGATTTATATGCAAGACATTGTTCCCGCTACCGGTGTTACGTACAATGAAGTATTGATATTAATTTATGCCTTTGATTTTCCGCATAACTTTTTCGAATGTCGTGTATACCATCTGTTCTACGCATGGATTGAAATCGGGAGGGAGTTTAGGGAATTCTTGCACAGTAGTCGACAAAGCCTGTGGCTTAGTTAGACTGTTTAAATAGCTGGCACACTCGATGTTATCCCATTTTCTTAACCCAGACTGGTGGTAATTGTATACCAGCATACCAGGTCAGCCATACCAGCAGATGAGAGGCTCCTCATTCATACCTGCATTTTTCATGACCAAGTAGTGCTAAGTACTGCTGATGCATGAATGCATGAATGCACATATTGGTTTTTGTATAGTTTCCATGGGGACCAAAAAACAAAATCCAGAAATTTGCTGGCATGGATATTCCAAGCAACCTTGAAATTTCAAAGCCTCTGCCAACTCAGAACCCTTACTGCAGAACGACACAGCTGAGGTTGCATAGGACATAACAAATTATGTTTCTTTGTGCTCTTCAAACAATAGAAAATGCTGGAGAAATGCAGAGATAATCTCCCATGATATGATTTGATATTGATGAAGCCTTTCTACAAGGGACATCTTAGCTGTTGCCATTTTCTTTTTGACACAGTAACTTACTTCTTTACTCCCTCACTAATCTGTCTCCTCACATCTGTTGTACAATCGTATTCTCATCCAGTCACAATCATGCTCAATCTACTATTTTAATTTTAACCATTACCTCACCAGTCCTACTTGTCTTAACTCACATTTCTCCTCACAGCTATGCCACTCTAATTACCATTTATCCTGTTCTGTTTGGTACTTAACATCCCTAACACATTCCCATATGAGTATTACAACTGCATCCTTTCCCCACTGACCTTTGACCTTTTGCTCCCTCCCAATAACAGTTTCCCTCAATGCAACTCTGTCCTGTCTTTTCCCACAAAGACTGTTGCAAAAGTTTTATCAAACTACACTGCAATATACTCCCAATTATTGGATGCCACAACTATCTCTGCGATATTTTGTGTGACTGAGCTCTTCACTGTGACTAATAACAATTGATCATGTATTACAAAAATTCTCACTTCTTGAATATAGTCGTTTCTTTTTCTGGTGCAGATGTTCCTTTAGGGACTTTTTTCTCCTCCTTGACATCTTTGATCTTCCATAATTTGACACCTGGTAAACAAAGGTAGAAGCAATTTGAGTTTGAGTATATTTCCATAACTGTACAAAATATACAATAGAGCAAACAAATTTTTTTTACAAGGTGGTGGAGGACTGAAGGAGCTGAGCAGTTATGAGCAGTTCCCTAAATCCAAAAATGCAAAGGATAATGAAAACAGAAAACAGAACAAGGAAGGAACGATAAAAGACGAAAAGTCAAAATCCACCTAGAAACAAAAATCACTGTACTATTGTACAGATGACACAATATTTTACCTCAAGACTTTGGCAGAAAACACACAGACAGTTTGCCAAAAGTTCAATATTATTTGTTCCATGGTACAGTATGTGAGTATGCTTGACTAAATTGCATGCAAAGTGTCTTTGACAACAGCTACGTGCTATGACCAAAAATGAGAAATCAGCCAAAAACGTCAACATTATTTTTTCCATGGTATGTGAGTAGAATCAACTAAATTGCATGCCAGTCTGCGGGACAATCAAGCTTGCCTATAAAGTCCTCCCCAAATTCACTCAAGCATTAATAGTTTGCTACTTTATAGCATAAACTACCCCTTGAAATATACTGTTATTAGGATTCATCCTTGGGCGCACCTAGATAATTGACCAGTCACCTGTATGATTGTAAACACAAGTGCACTGCTCTAATGGCCAGGACTAATTTCCTGTGTGTGAAGACAAGTTTGGCTTGACCACTGAAATAATACACTTAATCATGAATTTGTGCAGAGGAGCATTCAGTATGGCTAGCATTACCAACTCGGGTTGATTTATAATCTCCCCTGTTTTTGGCCAAACACAGGGGACTTGGGTGGTACTTGTATACGCAGGAAAGATCGTCATGTGGCTCACATATTTTTATTTGTTTACAGCAAAGGGCATGACCAGAAATGAGACAACAGCTCTTACAAGTTGCATGCCAGCATTTGATATATTCGTTAACAGCCCACTTATATCTAAGAGACGGTACTAGCTTGTTTTATTGATAAAACCTTGGTAATTAAGGATTTAATTTTCATCAAAACTTGATGGAATCTGAAGAAAAAAGCTATTGCCTAGAAACGTCTGTGTAAACATGTATGTAAATTCCAATCGAACAATGATTGAATTATCAACGAATGTACTCATTAACTGTAACAGACCTTTGAAACAGTGACTAATGGGGTGTCTTGTGCACTGGCTAATTGGTTGTCTTCTAATAAAATGATGGCATTTAAGAATCTTTAGAGCTTCAAAGTGCAACTTTACAGTTATAAATCTTGGATGAATGCACAAGTCTACACATGACAAAATTGAGTTAAGTACCAGCATCTATGCATCTTGCAGTTGTTCATAGTACTTTTCAAATATGATTTTCCTTAATAGCAGTGCAAGCCTTGATGGACACAATTTAAGCACTATACCTGCAAGTCATTTAGTGCTACATTGCTTTTCTTATTGTGTGCATTTTTCAGTATTACATAATTATGGCCGATGCATCATTGCTCTCCCATGTGCTCGATTAATATTTTGGACTGATCTTGTGTTGATAAACAACTTTGTTATTGTTTGGACATTTTCAATTTGCTTGTTCTCTCCAAATGGGCTAAATTTTGGGCAAAAACAGTACATCGACGTGATTATGCGATTACTAACTCACTTCCCAATGGTAAGCTACTGATAGAAGAGTGTACAAAAGGGTTAGGGGTCGTCATATTCATGTATATGATGCATATATGCATCGTGAGGTTCCAAGGCTATGACTCAAATCTGATTGGTGGCACTGTCTCTACTGTACTCTCGACACCAGGGGTTCCCCTAACTTTATCCCCCCTTGAACCCCCCTGTGGATGTCAGAGCTGTCCACGAACCCCCAACTTTTCGAGACACGATCTGAGTCGTTATTATACTATAATACGCTTAACAGTGCTTCGTAAAAGTTCATAGTGAAATATTGTAATGAGAAAAACAAGAGATGAACAAAGATTTATTTGGAAACTTCAAGATCAGTTCAGCTCTTTATCTTCACGACGTACTGTCATTCTTACTTCACCAAAGTCATGCAGCCTGTGTCTGTTTCATAATTCAGTTATTTATCACATGCACGGTACGGTACTACTATAGCAACATATGGAATGCGAAAAGAGTTTGTCGATATGTACGAATTTTGTACATTAGTAAGTATATGATATATCAGATTTTAGTTCAACAAAAAGTACTAGTTTTGACTTTCAGAAACATCTGACGAACCCCCTGGGATGGACTCACGCACCCCTGGGGGTTCAGGCACCCCAGTAAGGAACACCTGCTCTACAAAGAAACGTTATACTCTACCATACTTGTCTACATAAACCTGCATTCTAAGCTGTCAAAAGTGCTGCAGGTTGATCCTTCAATTGCGACAAGTTATACAATGTTAAATCACAAGGTGTTGCAATAGTGCATAGACTGCCTAGGGGCACACACTTGGGAGTCTAAGGAAGCCACAATAGTTCCAATTTTCAGAACAGGTTTAATAACAGATCTGTAGTTTGCAATATATGTAAATTAATTTTTGGGCTCTATATTTGGAAAATTGGTAAAAGAACCTTACTCTTGAAAAAAGTCTTGATGAATTCTTTCAGCTTTCTTCCGAAAGCATTCAGTAACTCCAAAATATCCAGTTATTCAGATCTGATTTAAAAAACATTAATCCCTGAGGCATCCATAATTTTGTACGGGAATGTCAGTCAAAGGTCTAAGGATTTAAAAAAACTCTGTATTGAAATTCAGAAAGGCTCTATGTGATAGAGGCACTATATAAGATAATAAGATAAACAACTGAGATTTTTTGCTTTTGTATACTTGTTTGGTTGGAATTTTATTTCTGTGTTTTGTAATATATATATAGTTTCCAAAAGTAGAGTACAGTATATACCCTGGACTCCTGGAGGAATGGTGCTATAATTTTAATTTAATTTTTTTATAATATTTCTATAATATTCATTGAAATGTAGGTTGTGGGGAGACAGGTAAGCGAGTAATTTACAACGGGAAACTTTAAGGCCATAAGTGGAAAGCAGTTAAGTCGGATTTTAGTGTAGACTGCAACATAGCCTAGCCCACACTGTAATATAGGTAATTATAAAGACTCACAGGCAGACACTATACAGTATGTGTGTAGGCTCAGGAGGGGCAGATATACAGTGTTAAAAATATGGCTGAGAGTGATTTCCTAAATTGTGGGGACTGACATGCATAATTACGGTTTCCATAAATTAGTTTGAAATATCTAATTTCTATAACAAAAATACAGATCAGATGGCCAATTTTAATATTTTTGATGCAAATATGGCTGAATTTAGAAACACTATCCAGCCGTATACCCCGATTTGAAAAAAGTCCTCAAATTTGATATGTACAGCCGGAAATATTCCAGACAGATTTGAAAGTTAGTGTGCCATCCCTACATTTAACCAAACATTGTCAAAAGGCATCCATAGGTTTAATAAACCGACAGAGACTCACCTAAAAATTCCAAAAACAGATCGCTACAGGAAACCTTGCCGAGTCCAGCGATGAACTGTAACAGATCCTCACAAGCAACCCTTCTTTTGCTGCCTGATGTAACATCGCTCTTGACCAAGGACCTCTTAGGAAGCTCTGGAAAGACGGTAGCAGAAAACTTTTCGTCCATACCTTTCCGAAGATTCTCAAATTCTGAATAGCGCCTGGTGACCTGTTTTGGACAACGTTTTGGATCAATATTTTAATGAAACAATTATCGGCTTAGGTATAGTATATACTCGTTAATTTTGAAAACTCATTAAAAGGGCTAAAATAGTCCAATAGTCAAATTCATCAATTAAAATGACTGGACTACTTTGTCTAACTCACAGACAATTTGGATCAGTTCCTCAGATGCCAAACAAAACTCAAATGACAGAACTATCACAAAATAGTACCTGAGCATATACATTGTCAAGGACAAAATTGTTTTTCAATATGTTCACCAAGCTCTGTTATTTATATATTAAAGCTTTTAAATGAAAGAATGTGTCTTAAGTCATTAAACAATGACTCTAACATTAACATTCAGGATTGCACTGAGGAACCGAAAACATCATCAACTCAGCCCTTAAGGAGCACTATATGTGTATGTAAAGGTACCCGCAAAATGGTGCAAATAATGAACAGTGATAATTTGGCATATTTATGTGTATTTTTAAAAAAGGCTACTTCAAGCATATTACTCCATATGATGTGTAACCATTTACATCAATGTCACTAAGATCAGCAATATATACATATTACCAGCTGTAAATTATAGTTTTGAGACTATACTTGCACAGCCTATAATTACATTATTACTAATTCTTAACTCAGAAGTTACATAAGAACCATAAGTCCCTTGTTTTGGGTATTTGGAAGCCACAAAGCTTATTATCTGTCACAACTCTACCATTTCAATTTCCTATCTATCTAGCTAGCTAATAAACTGGTCCTTTACAGCACACTAGCTGTTACTTAGAAGTTACATATGAACCATAAGTCTCTTGTTTGGGTATTTCAAAGCCAGAAAGCTTAGTATCTGTCACAACTCTACCACTTTAATTTCCTATCTATCTAGCTAACTAATAAACTGGTCCTTTACAGCACACTAGCTGTTACTCAGAAGTTACATAAGAACCATAAGTCTCTTGTTTGGGTATTTCAAAGCCAGGAAGCTTAGTATCTGCCACAACTCTACCACTTTAATTTCCTATCTATCTAGCTAACTAATAAACTGGTCCCTTACAGCACACTAGCTGCCCCAATTACTTAACTGGAAAGGCAGGTGAGATTCCTGGAAATCTGTCACCAGTTGGAGACTGTTGACTTTTCAAATGGTGAATTTGGAAAAACAGTTAGTCAGTTGGAATGCAATACAGTAGAGTCAAGGCAGGTTAGGAAGAGAATTATTTCAACACATTTTTTTGGAACTTACATAAGACGATAGATACAGTGTAGAGAAAATATCAATTATATGGAATAATTTATCATATTAAACTGAGGTCTATTAAAACTAAGTCATGATACAAGTTGTACATGTATGTACGCACACATCAAATCAATTTGTGGGAAGATTTCTATTGTAACTGAAAGGTTTTCTTAAACAGCTTAGTCATTTCAACAACAAAAAAATGTACACCATTTACCCCTTCAAAGTACACAAGAAGTATTCTTTGTACTTTATAAAACATTGCGCAACATTGTGCAAATAGCATGAAGCGCCATAGATATGAGCAGACATATTAGCATATATAGTCCCAACTACCGTGTAAAATTAAATTAATCTGCGAATGGATTTGTTGTGTCTGTGAATGTTAGGATGTATGTAAAGTTTGTATGCCCTCTAGTTGTATGAGTCAAATTCTTGTTTACCATTTTTCGTTAATGAGAATTTATCAGTTAAATATGGTACTGTATGGGGTCATGGATTTATATGAATGTACAGAAAGTGTCCAAGTTCACTTTATCACAGAGCCGACATAAGCAACAAAAATCCGGGAATATATATAATACATTTTTGATTTCAAATAACATTTACTTGTCAAGCACAAACAGTCTTTTATAGAATTCATACTTGTATGCCATGCTGATATAATGCTGTGTATTGTATACATATGTAAATAAAGGAAATGTCTTGATGAAGATAATTTTAAAAAGTAAAACAAGGGGGATGGATGGACTGAGAAAATGACATCATTTTTATCAAATTTATGTTGAAGGAGCACTCCAACATTTCAGTAGGGAATGTCCTAACTTAGATCAAAACAGATTGAATATGATATGATCATACATATTTTGTTAGAGGGTCTGACATTAAAGTTCTGATAACAATTCAAGAATGCATTTACTGAAAACCGTTACAGTTTTACCATTAACTAAAGGTGCTAATATCATGTTGTCAAGTTTTTCAAAACATGTCATCTCCATTTTGTTATCACATTAATCTTTATTCCTACAGACATGAGGGTAGAAATGTCACTTGAAACTGATTGTTCAGTTATGTTACCACCTTAAAAATTTTGATAAACTACAGAGTGGTAATTTTCTGTGAAATTTAATACATATTAAATATATAGTTAGATAACAGTCCCTTGATTAATAGATGGTGGCATGGCTCAGATTCAAATTAACCTTAGACCATCAAAGGAATTGTTCTTGTTTTTATTTGATCTTATTATTATCTGCAGATATTTTGGAGGGTAAGAAGCCCTAAGAGTATACTGCTGTCGTTCAGTTCATGTTAGGTCTATCCGTGCTAGCATTCTAAAGTTTTGGAGAAATACTGACAGACTATCATTTAATGTGTAATAGTAAGAGGGCCTGATGTTGTGATCCTCCCACAAGATCTTCTTCAGAGGCTGAATGACAAGTAACAGTAACAGAAGGGACAAATACACGCACAGAATACAGACAACCTGTCTGTGTGTATTCTGTGCGTGTATTTGTCCCTTCTGTTACTTTAACTTGTCATCCAGCCTCTGAAGAAGATCCTGCTCGGATCGAAACATCAGGCCCTCTTACTATTACACATTCTCTTACACAGGCTCTTTGGTGGTTAAGCAGTTCGCTAACAGTTTTGTTTTATTTTGATTGGGCTATCATTTAAAAATGGTGAAAATTAAAGTCTGAAGGCCATGCTGTGTTGAAACCCCAATTCACAGATAGAGTTTTGAAGAGTCAGTAAATAATAGAGGTTTGCAAATTTACACATGATGTGATCTAGGCTGGTGACAATGTTCTTGTTGTCCACAAACTACTAAAAATGCTTCCAAAATATAAACATAGTATTCAAACAGTGCAATAAATACAAAGTTGATACAGCTACCTTGTGTACAGATTAATCCCCCATGCATTATTTTATGGCCCATTTTGCATACTTTCCTTACCCGTTAACAATTAGGGCGGGGAGCTGACCGTTGGGTATAATGAAGTACCCCACCAAGTAAGGCTTCAAATTTTAAGGACATCCCTCTACCTATACATATACCTACATACAAAGGGTTTACTGTATGGTCTGCTATTAAAGTAATAAACTAAATGTGTATAGATCTTTCTATGAAGAAAGGTTTCAAATTTTTGTAATTTTTGTTAAACAAAGAATGTTTGCCAACTCTCTTGTCGATTGCAAGATGTCAGACACATGAAGTTCATTTGCCATAATTGTTTCTTTATGATTTAAGATTTTTCCAGAAAAATATGACATAACGATTCACAGTGTGGTACAGACACAAAGACTGTCTCAACTTGAACTAAACGTTGACCGTTGTATTGAAAAGGTGATCTACTGCCAATGGCTACAACAATTGAGTGAATCTCCTAGCATGGTCAGTGGGCAGTAATTTTTTACTTATTGTCAGGTTTCGACCAATATTAATCATGTGATATTTCTCTACTTAAAATAAAGTAACTTCATTATCCGGCTTCACCACGTATATATACATGTATCTTTCACAATGCATGTTTCTGAAATAAACTTTGGGGTAAAAAATTATAAATATATCTGGTTGAATGCACTTTCGGTCTTAATGCGAAAAGTACGGTCATTTTTTGGCATAAGTTTAATAAATCAGTTTGCTCCACCATCTGGATATAATAACCAAACACGCCATCATGCAATCAAGATGTATTCACACCACTGACCAAGGCCTCGAGTAAAAGGGTTTTAATCGAATATCCACACTGTGTAAACAACAGAAACTACTTTTCCATATCTGTACGGAATCTTTTTTTTTGGGGGGGGGGGGCTTTCTGTCTATATTGCTTTTTTTCTTTATGGAGCTTCAAAGTTTCACTAACTTAAAAACACACAAACCCAATTTCATGCTTAATGAACTTCATGTTACCTTTCCTATTTTAATTTTTACTTTTTCTTCTTTTTTTTTAGGAAAGAGAAGGCACAAAAGAGATATCACAAACGGTACCGCATGTTAGGTATTTCTCAGTGTGGCGAATTGACGACACAAACGAATGATTAAACAATATCGATAAACAAACAACATGGAAAGAGCAATCGTTGCTAAGCGAGGAAACATAAAAATACAACTATGTTTTCCTTTGAGTATATAATATATTACACCGTGCTCATTACCATAAGAGAAGAAAAACGCCGATCTCCCACCAAATACTGACCATCTGCCACTTGTAATCAGGTAGAAACTAATTACATATATATATCTCTCTTCTTGGTCGGATTTTTTTACTACTTAGTATTGTTTCAACTGGTTTCCCTCCCAAACAAAATAATTGTACCCAGCTGTCCTACATCTTACACACCGTTGCAAATTATCACCCTTGAGCCATCTCAACAGACCGCAGAAGTTTTTTACGGAAAGGTAGCGGTTTAACGGTGAGATATGAAGAAATCACGCACGCATGGGAAGTAATCCGTAATATTTATGACAAACAAACTCTCATCTCTACATGTCACATATGTAATCAGTTCTTGAAAGTTTGTTCTTGATGCTGAAAAGTTTCACTTAAACCAACTGGTTGAATTTAGGTTTTTTTTCTATAAGCAAAAAGCACTTAAAGGCATTGAAGACTCGCCCCAAACCGCGTGCCGCCATCTGAAAAAGTTAAGTTTCCGTTGCTTGCAAGTGAAGTTTTTTGCGTGTCGCTACAAAATGCAGACAGTAATGAAAAGTGATACCTTGTTATCTTTTTATCTAGACCTGAGATGTCCATCGCTGCTATGTACACTGTGTTGTGGGTATTGACCGTAGCTGCATGCATTGACTGTACACTAGCGTCTAATTACTGACGGTAGCAAGCTGTGTGTGTATTTTCTGGGATTGATGGTGGTGTCTAACAGTTCTGTTACACCTCATTCGAAACTAGGTCAGATTACCGGCATGAGACGTTTCTTTGTGCGCGAGTCTTCACTCCCTTTAAGAAACCGAGTGGTTACTTTACTGCATCGAGAGTTCTATCTTCATAGATCCTCATTATTTTATTTCACTATTTTATAAATCTTTGATTCAACATTTAGCCTTTACACCTAACAAGGTATATTATGTGTATACTTCTAGTGCTCAGAAGAAGCAAGAGCCAGTTTATCTTTTCTGTGAATAATAACTGGTTATAAAGATTAAGTGCTAACTATAACTGCACTGGTGTTAGAACAAACAAATAGTGAATACAGTATCTGTTTTACAGACCACATTGGATTCTAAAGTGATTTAAAAGTGATAGTTCAGAGTTTTCACAAAAAAAACCAAGAATAAGCTCAATACGCATCAAATATGAGGCAATTACCAAGTTCATTTCCAACACCATCCATCATCAAATGTAGATCATGTTTTTTTAAAGGTTTCGATATTTCTTCAGGGGAATTTACTGTCATCTCGACAAACAGCTTTTCGATTACACCGTTTTGGAGAAGATCATCCCTAGGGTATGATTTGGATTTGCAGGCATATACTTTATAAATTATCTCATAAATTTGATAATTATCTAACACAACTTCCTTTTCTTTTCCTTTTACTTTTACTTTTCTCACATATGTCATCTTTGTCAACCAACATAACGGTTTCACTCATTTGATAACGGTTTCACTCAATTTACCTAATTGCAATCCCTTTACTATCCAGAACAACACTTTAAATTACCAATTTAACCTTCTTTTGGCTCATGGCATATTCTAAACAGACATTAAGCAACTGTGAAGGATAAATCTGATCTGCCCGAAATGTGTGCCCAATTAAGCTGACAAACATTGGTTTAACTACAAACCCTTGGGATAATTAGTTAATTATGCGCTAAGAGCATGGACAAGATTTCGATGTTATTACATACTTGTTTCGTCTAGTTTCGATCATTAGAGATAAACTTTAACCCTTGGACATAAGGTGCGATACTGCCTTTTTTTTGCACACTTTGCTGACTTTTTGAATGTAGCTGATCAGTGAAACAAACAAACAAATTGTTCCTGTTTTGAATGGTCAGTGCTTGGGACTTACCATGAACTGAACGACATCGCCAGGTAAGTGACTCTCTGTCTTAAAGTATGCAAGTCTGGAGATTACAATGATGTTGAATTCCTCTTCCTTGGAAAGACCAAATCGACCAGAGACCTCCTTGAACTCAGGGACAGTGATGTCAATACCCGTCTCCTCGTTTTTCAGGATCCTGAGGAAAGTTACAAGAAAATATATGAAGAAACTATAAAGTTATATAAATGCTCTTCAATGAATAGCAATGCAGGAGAATAATATACATATAACCAAACCTGCATATAATAAAGTATTAACCCTCAATGCTTTATAAATAACACAGCCACACCCACTGTTACAGTATCACAACCTGCATGTCGCCTGCATTAACCTACATCATTGAAGTATTAACCCTCAACAGGAAGATAAAACTAAAATATTGAACTTTTTATTCTTTATAATATAAAACAGATGCAGGATAAGTCAAACTAGGATTCCATGTGTACTGTGTACTCATCTGTATCTCTGTCTCACTTTTCAAACAAGATTATAACGAAATTTTAAATTTTGTGAGATGTTTAACATGCAATTATCACATTTGTAGTTTCATGCCATGAACACAAACATTTTTACTCCCTAAGAGGTCTGTTGAATAGGAGAGATTCAGAAAGCATCCTAACACATGCCATACTTCATGAATTAAAGTGGTGGAGTGAATCCCGAACACATTCCACACATTTATTATGAGGGGACTTACTGTAGTCAGAATACATCCCACACTTTCATTAGGGGACTGAATGGAAGTCCTAACACATTCCACACTTTAATGAGGGGACTTACTGTAGTCCCAACACATTCCACACTTTAATGAGGGCACTTACTGTACTCCTGACACATCCCACACTTTAATGAGAGGACTTAAGTACTGTAGTCCTAACACATTCCACACTTTAATGAGGGGACTTAAGTACTGTAGTCCCAACCTATCCCACACTTTAATGAGTTCTAGAGCCTGTGAATTTCCCACAATTCATGAATTGAAGTGACTTAAATCACCTAAAGTGTCACACACATCCAAGAAAGAAGAGATTTACTAAACATATTAACACACGCCACACTTAATGAAACTAGATCTAGTGAATGTCCTAAGACATCCACATCTAATGAATAGAAGATAATTTGTCAACATCCTTTTAACACATCTCACACTTTATGAATTAAAGACATTTAGTCAACATCCTAACATGCCCCACACTAAAATGAAGCTAAATCTAGTGAATGTCCTAACGCATCCCACATCTAATGATTATGTAACATCTTATTATAAAGACTGATGGACCACTATATTTTTAACAAATAACAAACGACTGTATTTAATTGTAAAGTTAACTCTCACCCTTAGCCTTTATACCTCATTCGCATATCCGAAATGCTGAGACGTTATAGGAATGATGCCTTTTATTTTGTAACAATAGTTAAATCTTTATGTTCACTGTTGCATGTTAGCTATCGGCGAGCCCTGGCTCGCTTGTAAAGAAGGCTAGTTTCTTGTTTGCCACGGAGTAGGAGTTTTGATTAAATATATGTTACGCACGATTATAGTGTTGTACATAGTATATTTATGTATTTTTGAACTCTACATTTACCGTAATCGGCCTCGCTTACAATTAGAAGATATTTGGTCAACATCCTATTAACACATCTCACACTTTATGAATTAAAGAGATTTAGTCAACATCCTAACATACCCCAAACTAAAATGAAACTAGATCTAGTGAATGTCCTAACACATCCCACATCTAATGAACAGAAGATATTTTGTCAACATCCTATTAACACATCTCACAATTTATGAATTAAAGAGATTTAGTCAATATCCTTGTATTCACCACACCTCATGAAATAAATATAGAATACATTATGCTGGCATAAACTTACAATATACTTTTGTTCTAATCTCACCATGGGTGTGTTCTCCCTTTTCATATCTGAGCTGGAATAATCGATTTGAACGCATAGTACCAAACTGATAATTGACTCTCCACCCTCAGAAACTCATACAGAATTAAAATAAGTCTTGTGGTTGATATGATTAATATGCTGTATCACAACAACAATAACAACAACAATAACAACAACAATTTAAGTTCCTGGAATGTACATTTTTCACTTAATCAAACGTGACAGTTAACTTAAATACAAAATGAAGTTCACTGACTAGATGAACATTACACAGAGTCTTACCAAGTTGAAATAACTGTCTGGCTGGCACACTGAAAGTTTAAATTTAGCGACTTATGGCCTACAAATTCATGACAGAAATCACAATTGCTTGCAGAAATTGACCAACCTTCTTCTTTTTGGGGGGGGGGGGCAAATTGGCCTACAGATCTTTTACATTAATATGGTAAATGCAAAGTTCTGCTTTAGGACAAGTTAAAATTTTCTGTCAGATTTGTCATTTATCTAGCCAAAGCCCAGAAGTAAAATAAATTCCCAAAACCATGATGTAACAACCTGAAAATTAAGATTAATCTTCCTAAGTTAAGATACGAGCATACTGGATAATGAAACTGACTGTATCTTTGCTTGAGCTGTTTCATTTTGTATTTATATATTTTGGCAAAATATAAACCAAATATTCACATTAATAGGTTACAAAAACAACAACTGGGAATTGGTCAGAGTAATTACCAAAAATCTTGACAGCGATGCCAGTAGGAGATTACAAATTATATATATATATGTTTAGAAAGAGTTCAGAATTTCCTAGAAGTTCACAGCATAATCTGCATTGACCCTAATTCTTTGCTATATTTACAGAGAGATGTGTTGCAAGATATTTTCAGTTCAACCTACAAATTTTAAAGTAGATGCAGTATTTTTGTGAAAGATACCAATCAAAGCTATGTTGAGTTGTAGCTAAATTGCATCGTGTAACAGACCATGTAAATATTAATGCACATAATGGAACATCTATGTATGGAACTACGAGATCAATCTTGTCAAAACCCGCTAGGTTTCCAATCAGTTGCCAGTTGTTAGCTAGGTGCTAGTGTTTCTTACATATATCTCATTCGCAAACCGCTTTTTAAAATTTATAAACCTAATTTCATCACTCCTACCGTAAACATTCGTTACTTACGGTATCTAGTTCAAATACTACATATCAGAGGTGCGCAAAGTCCACCATTTTTGGGGTAAAAGGGAGAGAGGGTGGGGAGGGGGGCTAAGATGTTACGTGACAATTTCATCCCAGGGGAAGAGTACAATGTTGATAGAAAAAGGAGAGAACGTAGATGCAGCATTTCTGTTTCTCGGTATATATTGGTGATATATTTACTGTAGATCTACATGTGGAGTTTTGTCGGTAATATTCTGCATGTCGATAGGAGGTTGATTGAGTCCTCCATTGATTTTATTCTGGGGGCATGCTAATACCCCTCCCCCGCCCCCTCTAGAAGTATTATGGTTGTGACCCTGCTGCATACTTCACCAGATTTTGATACAGTACATTCATAACCAAATCCAGCTTTATGTATCTAGCTCTAGTATGTGTAATATTCTATTATGCTATTAGCTATAACAACTAGCCTGTAATGTATCTTACAGTATGCCCAAACTTTGCCTTTTCCAATATAACCCTCTTGAACCAGCCTTTGACTATTTCACCAAGGTGTACCTCTGTCACATTTTAGTTCTATATTTAACCCCACCCCCCTCCCCCCCTCTCTCTCCCCTTTATCTCAGACTTTAAAAGATTACTACCAAAGACGAATGTGAGTAGAATAAAGTCCGATCGGACCTACTGTGTTGAAGGTAATTTGCTTAAGATGTTCAGTATTTATAATATACTGCGGTTTTCAACTACTATATACGACTCATTTGTGCAAACGTTTCTCTATAGATAACAATGTGGTTAGAAAGTATCAGTTGGATCTATGAGAGATCCAACTTCGGTGTTTGCTATTCAAAACACGCTAATAATAATAATAATGATAATATTAGTGCTTAAGAAATCTTCACATATCCACCCGAGAGGCTGCTCGAGGCTGCTCGAGGCGCGGGAGCGGAAATGAGAAGAAGAAAGCAAAACAAATGAACAAAATAATTATTGGTTAAACATTGATGAATGCTTGACGCATGAGATGAGTTTCTGGAAGTTTCTGGAAGTTTTTTTAACAAAGGTAAGCACAACATCTGAGTTCTAGTGGTAATGTCTGAACATTTTAGTTAATTTTCAGGTGGTGTGGAAGATGAATGTGTGGAGAAACGGTGCAGGATGGGTTAGAGGTTGGGGGGGGGGGGTGAAAAACAGCAACCTGAATTTTCTTCAATCGTACAGACCAGGTTGAGTTTAAGGCTTGCCCATAATTATCGAGGAGGAAAACCAATTCTTTGTTTGTCATAGAACTTTATCAAGGCTAAAATTACACCACTATACCTTAACCATATATTATATATACTTTTTAAGAGGAAACAATTTACTGTTTGCAATCCCTGATATAACTAGCAGATCTATCAAGTTGTCCAAGGGATCAAGTAAATGCTCAAAAGTGCAGGCATCAACAAAAAGGCCACACATGGGCAAGGACTTTGTACTTTGACGACCCAGTAACCTTCCACGGTACACTGACCAAGTTGAGCGGTCAATTTTACTCAGGCTTGAAATTTTGATAAATTGCCGGTTGTCCCAGGGACCAACAATCGTAAAAATCAAAGAGCTCAAGAAAATTGCATCAAAGGGTAATAATTCAGTTCAAATGCAATTTTTTTTCATATGCTTTACAGTAAACCGTGACAAAAATGATAAGAAACTGGAATAGTTACAGATATGGAGGGGCACTAGATAAAACAATGTCAGATCAAATTGGTACAGACTCCGATACAACTGGATAAAGCAGTTAGGAGAATACCATTACAATACTTGTAAATTATGCTACAAACATAGTACGTACGAATATCACTGGCTTTTATCAAATTATATTTCCTATTTAAAGACCTGTACATTTGTGGGACAGTGCCTGTGATTGCCAGTAAGCAGCCATCTGTGTCCTTCATTGTGTCAGAAAAGTGCCATTATGCCCGTCAAAAAGACAACAAGTCTACAAATAACTTTGCTAAAAATAATCTGTCATAGCCTTCCACGGTACATTGATTTGGTATGCCAGCAAATTCTACTCAGCCTTCTTTCGGTACTTTCCTCGACAAGACAATTGTAAAAATCAGAACGTTTAAACAAAAAGAAAACAAAAACACAAGGCAGTAGCCATCATTGATTGCCAGCAAAGTATCACAGTGCCCTGCCAAAAGATGGCAAGTCTAAATTGCAAAAATACTGATTGTACTGTACAGTAGGTTAACCTTCCATGGTACTGTATATTAACCTTGTTAGGGAGCCAATTTTACTGAGCATGGATATAAACTGCAATTCGTCCCCTGGACCACAAGCAAAATTATATCAAACCCTCTTCAAACTTATGTCAGGCTCTAAATCAACAACCTCCAATGGAGTACTGTAGGTTTTTGGTCACTGAAAGCCAGCTTGACTAGGTCTATTAAACTATTTTCCATTTTTTTCATAGCAAGGCCTACTCATATGTTGTAAACCATAAAGTAAGCATTATATTACTGTAGCAGCCACAGGCGGCTAAACAGCTAATATCAACTAGGAGATACGTGAAAAACATGCCCCAAACTTTGAGGGTCATATGGCATGCTTGCAGGAGCAATTTACTATTACCTTACCGGTCGTGGATGCATGCCCATTTAGATATTAATGCAACGATGTTATAGCTGCCACAGTCCTGCAAGTGAAACTAAATGAATGCAGGAGGTTTGCTAATTGGTACATATACATAACTTCAATTATTATTAGTTTCTGTTTTCGTTCAAACGATTAGACAGCAGATGAAATGCACGTAGCACATCAACAACACAATTTGAAGTTCCTTAGCAACACAAGTCTCCAAAACATGCAGAACATATGCATTTGCAAACATATAGGCTTATTATAACATGTTTTAAGTGACTGTCATAGTCACTCTACCAGGCTGTGAGGCACTGAGTGAGAATGTTCAAATAGTAAATCTCAATCACTGTTGTAATCTAAACCTAAACATTCAATCTCAAAGTAACCACAAGGGCTTCCATGGCCCTTGATGGATGGCAAGTTTTCTCACTGTTTAGTGCCACTACTGAGTTATCCAGATGTAATCATGTCGATGTATGTTGCTATAATACTACTACTAGGGCCTAGTTGTGGTCGCACACAATTCAAATACAATTTTTACCTCTGCCACTCTCGGTAGGGTCAACAAACCATACCTATCAAGTATGTAATTCTTCCAAGAGACCCAATGCCAACCTTCTTACTAACTTTATTTATTTTAACTTCCAGTAGTCTGTGTTCGCCTAGGCCTGCAGTAAGGTTAACATTAAACCAGCTGGGCTGTAGGCTAGGCCTTTAGTATAGGTCTTGGCCTAAGTTGCAATTGGTCTAACGAGCAACGTTAAACCGATTTACTGTTGGGACAGAATTATTGCTTTATTCAAACCTTGATGTTACTATTGCTTTAGACATATTTTCATCCAATGCGGTACTTTCCAAACGCGGATGGAGGCATTAAAGGTAGTCTCATAGCCAGAGTCGGAGAGTTTTCGATGCCTGACTTTGATGTGTAACTTTGTACCAAATGACAAGACAGCTAGCTGAAAGAACTATGGAAAAGTTGCGAAACTTTTTTTACTTTTCGCGGAACTACTAGATTGGGACAACCCAACAGGAAAGGGTGCACACCCCTTCTGTAATAAGGATGCACTGTTATTTCGAAAAAGTTCATACACCAATGACCTCACGAAAGTGAAGGTTCAACTCTGACTAACAGACTTCCGTTTTTGTAAAAGATTTCCTTTTGACTGTTGAATTCCGGCTTCGTGTTTTTGAAGCATTTAGCTCTGAAAACATCAATCAGCCCAAGATTCTTAACGTTTTCGACCTACTGAGTTTCTATACTAGTAGACTTTTCATGTGTTTCCCGAGACTGTCGAGTGCAAAACGTTGACTTACATACATACAGATGCACATTCACAACCAGACACCATTAGGTAATATCATTTGCTTTAATACAATATATAGATTGTGTGTAAATTTACATGCTTACATAACAATATAACTGTAGCATACTTAAGATACAACAACAATAACATTCTTACAGTACTTTTTTGTTGTACACACAATGACGAAACAAAACTACAGTATGAAATGCCCCACCCCCCTTCACCCGGGAAGGTTATTAGGGCGGTATTAAAGAACTAAGCATGTACAGACTCAGGAATTGTGACCTGATTAATTCGCAAGTGACATTGCAAAGTCCTACCTGTAACGCTTAAGATTTGTCATAGGGATTATACTCGTAACGCGTAAGGTTGGCGGTAATATATACAGTTGTAAGTAGTCAAATGATATGTATATAGATATGGATATATTTTCATTTTTGCTTTTATTTTAATGCAACTTACATCTCCCCTATCACCAATTTGGACTAACCTACACATTTTCTGGTACATGGACTATGGTAAAGGGGATTAACAATTTATGTATCAAACACAACATATTTTAACATTTAAAGACATGTTAACTATACAGCGTTTCTGTAAACTTGCCGTTAGAGTAATAACCGACTGTGCGATCCGCGTTACAGTCATTGTCCGACTTGGCAATCTGTACCCCCCCCCCCCCCCCCATCCACAACTTTGCAAGGTCGGTAAGAGTGACTCCATATTTTCCCTTTCGGGAAACCAAAAAGGGAAACATATACACAGTATTATCTAACTGCTTTTGGACGTTCGGTTCGAACAATTCTTCCGTCGACAATAAATTGTTAGGGTTCAAGTGTTTGATCAGTTGAATGTATTTCATTTTTTGATAAATACTTTGATATACTTTTAATTTAATTATCATCTAATAACGTAGGACATGATTAGCTTGAGTTAATTTGCTTTGTTTCATTTCAGGACGGAGGAGCTATTTAAATTAATTGGTCAAAAATTATCTAAGAGTTCAGTCAGTCTCATTTCGAGTAACACTTGCTAAAATTGTTTTGTTCAAAAAGAGCTGTTTTAATGTGTAATGTGCCGTACAGCAATTGCATATCTGTCCTTGAGACCGAAGGGTGGCGGGTGGGGTGGGGTGGGTGTGGTGTGGGGGCCGATGTGATATTTGATGTGATTATCACAACCTTGAAACAATACCTCTCGCCAACATATTACTCACGGGTAAATTTCTATTAATATCAGTCATATATATATTATAGGCAACCTCTAATACGGCACTTTATGGAAATTAGTGAACATATTCCAAAATATTAATAACTTTAAATTGTTTTGACGCAACCGAAGTCACAGCAAATTGTATTAGCGCATTTATAAACCGATATACCTACTCGAAATAAGACCACGATTGATCAAATGCAACAACAATTTATTTATTTTTTTGACACCACAGACATGCATGAATGTCATTTAGCAGCGAACCAAATTCAAATAGAGGGCGGTATTATTGTTGGTTTGAGGCACGCAGTCAAAAGTAATAACGCTATGTTCCAGGATGAAATTCAACTGTCCAATCAGATCATGAATTGAAAATTCATTAGAAATGTTATTCCAAAAACGATCGCGATAAGTGACAAATTTAACTAAGCCTATAACGGAATTTTAAAAAAGAACTTTTCCCCTTTTTCTGCACATACCACCTCAATAATCTAAATAGCCCATCTAAACAAATATCATCTGAAATAGACATATATTGCTTTGCAGTATTATTGATTACAAATATAAAGCAGAAAATGGCACAAGCTTTGTCGGGATCATTATGATTGGTAAAAATGACTTGCATGCATTGATACGATCACGAGGCAGCTAAAACACAGCGCTCATGAAATATAAATATTTAAATATATATTATTTTAAAGACATACTCCTATTTCGGGCATTTAATTGAAGTAAAATCTGTGAGTGAAGAAATTGAAAAGAAATAAAAGGACTTACCCATAGCATACTACCTGGTTTGAACTGGTATATAAAAACTTCTGGGGAAATGATGTAAGAATGAAAAGCCTATATATATCAACTGTTAAAATGCATATATTTGAACCTTTCAAGGGATATTTCCAATGGCTGAAATTGATTGCTTAATAAAAGATAAATCGCAGGTAATATCATTTCTATAAATATGCATCTTTAGGTCATATCACCTCGTATAGCGATGACGTCATTTTTTTTCTTTTTTCTATTTTTTTGTTTGTAAATTGGTGATATTTATTAATGCATCTGGCAACAGCAAAGTGATGATGATGGATTTCATTTCGACAATTCAGCTGCAAGATATTTTTTATAATATTAAAACTCGCTTCTTGCACGGTGGGAAAATAATATTTCTACAACAAAGATGCACTACGATGAAGTTCTTAATACAGATAACTCTGTACAGCCAAACAAACATTTCAAATTTACCAGGTGTCAAGTATACAACAACGAGAAGATTAAAATAGAAAACTAAACCATTTGAAGGATGATTTGACGTTTTTGACATCACTGACAATCTACTGTGATCCACTCTGGGGAAGAATCGTGCAGGTTAAGCCAGGAAATCCAATCAACAGTATCATGCATTAGGGACGAGACGTTGAGATGGGGATTTCAACTAAACAGCGTGGAATCTTTTCTCTTTTTCTATATACGTGTCACGTTTTTCGCCACCGGAATACCCCTTTAATATATTTGTTTTTGAATTGTTCGGCCACCCGTGTTCTCCTTTGAAGATGTAAGACTAATCATTCTGATGATGAGAATTATCACGGTGACACCAAAGATGAGGTACTGTATAGAGAGTAACATACGACCCAGCGGCGTAGCTATTAACTTGGGGGTCCAGTGGGACCAGGACTTGATGCGGGGCCCCCTAAAGCGCGCGAAGCGAGTAATAATTATTGCGAGCGGAGCGAGCGAGCGACCAACCATTCGTTGGGGCCAGGTTTTGACCTTATGGTGGGCTGTCTCTTGAGTGAAGATTGTTTAATCTGATGTTAGCCAATCATTAACCTCTTCAACAAATTAACAAACGAAAGTAATGCGAGAAGTCCGTCGATTCTTTTAGAAAGAAAAAGAGCCGAAAAAGTGGGGGAAAGATCGAGGTGTTATCATCTTAAAGGCGTATTTGTTGTGGATACATTACATTTAGTTTTCCTAACGTAACCACACTAGCAGAATGAGATTCGGGCATCTCCTTGACGATATTGAACCTGTCACAGAAATAACAATTTTCTGTGTGCACCATTTTGCTTTTGCTCTGGGCCCCTAACGCTCCGTTTGACGCGGGTTTGCACCTTCTCAATACCCTAGCGTTATGCTTCTGTATATATGACATATGGATTTTTAGCGTTTGAGGGGGGGGGGGGGGGGGGGACGCGGGTTTGCACCTTCTCAATACCCTAGCGTTATGCTTCTGTATATATGACATATGGATTTTTAGCGTTTGGGGGGGGGGTGGTATGCATTGTTTTGTCATGTAAACTCCCCCTGTCATGTATCGCTCACACCCCCTCCCCCTTTCCACCTAAATGAAGGCGTTACCCACATATTCTACATTATTTCTCTTTTCAATGAAAATCGCGCGTTCTTTTGAAAAGCGTATATACAACATATGACTGAAGAAGTACAATACATACGTACAGATATCGGGATACTAAAATGAAGCAACGCTGGAATGAAACAAAATCATATGCACTTGCCACTTCCAAAATAAAATATTCTTGAAGAATGTGCAACTTTTAATACACAGACTCCTTAGTTGCATAGCGTCCTCTAACTTCCGTTTTGCCACAGCTTCGTTTAGTGAAATTTGAAACGAAATTCATGAACACTTGGAAATTGCAAATTTGGATTGAGGAAAGACAATTGAGATTACGATACCTTTACAAAAGAGACTACCAGATCCGTAGCCAGTCTTTCTGGGTTGGTTGAGGGAGGGGGAGGGGGAGGGGAAGGGATACCAACAATTAAAGGAGGGGTACAATAGTTGCGATGAAACAAATCATCATTCAAGTGGCGTGTAACCATTCTGCAAGCTGTAAAGTCTGCTTCATTCTAGGCTAGGAATTACCGCCTATGACATACCAGACGTATGGCTGTATTAGTTTTTTACGGACAGCAACATCATTGTACCTGTACCATCGCTATACAAATAAAATATTCGGAAAACGAACCTCTGTTTGGCAGTTTGGCAAATGGGGTGGCATATTAGTCTGCGTAGGGTGACACCTCACCCACCTAACCTCTCCACCCCATCCCAGCCTGTCGAAATTATCAAATGTTCACATTTATTGAAGATTTCAAAGTTAGGGATGAAGAAGGAGTAGAAGCACGATTTGGTGTTTACTTTTATTTGCCAAGTACCCCATCCGCCTATGAATATGCATGACAGACGATTCATCGCTTCTACCAGACTGGTCGGTGAACACGGCGCGCTTTCAAATGAGCCGTGATTTGGTGGAAACGAAAGGAAAGCGGCTGATAACACTTTCATGGTTTACACGTTAACAGAATAGGCATGAATATGCAACACAGACAGATCATCAGGAATGTGGGATACCGTAACCATTGTTTACTCCCCTTACCTGATTTCAAAATGTTGTAATGATCAGAACTTCTGTGTTAATATATAGTCCACCCATGCTGACCTGACGAGAATAATAGGGGGTAGGAGGATAAAGCCCCATGGTCAAAAATCAGTTAGAGGGGGGGGGGGTTAAAACACAGCATAAGAAAATATATTCTCATTTTCATAAGTTTACCACGAATACTTCAAGAAATAATAAGGGGGCATGGATGACATAATTGATCTCTGGTCTAACCCGGTTCTCGACGCACTTGCTAACCTGTATACGAACCTTAGCCATACTGTATTTGCCAGCTATTATACTACGCATGTCTGGTAGTTATGTCTAGTCGAAAAATTATTATAATATAGACCTATTAACCTTTTTTGTTGGCACCTCAATATTTCCAACTTGGAGAAGTTTGGAAGAGGATAGGTCGTCATAAACCTGACTGAAAATTGTATTTAATTAAATTTATTTAATGCATAGTGTGTCCATGCATGGTAATAGCTAAAGCTT
Organism: Apostichopus parvimensis; assembly: GCA_000934455.1. Lineage (NCBI taxonomy): Eukaryota > Metazoa > Echinodermata > Holothuroidea > Aspidochirotida > Stichopodidae > Apostichopus > Apostichopus parvimensis. The sequence continues at coordinate 179,117 of KN882507.1, read as the reverse complement.
AACTGACAACACCAGACATCCTATCGGCGCATGTGGTGTTGATGGGTGGGTGGGAAGGGCGAGGAGATGGAGGGGTAGAAGAATGGAGGGTTGGATGGGTTGGCGCCTAATGCGTGTGTGTGTTTCAGTGTGTGCGTGTCTGTTTTTTTTTTTATTTTTAGGGGGGGGGGGATTCTTTTGTGATATCGTGATACTGTACACAGTCCACAGCATGGACTCGAAATCTCACTTGGATTCGGGATTCTTTAGAATTTGACTTGTTGCGAGCTCGCATTTAGGAAAAATGTTCCGTTCAAGTCATTCTTGCAAGTTTATTCAATGGCTGACAATTTCGATTAAATACTGTGATAGGTTGACTTTCGCCTATACATGTATATGCAAATCTAATGTATTCATATGCCATATAGTTTTATCTATACTTATGATAGGTTGATTTAAGCCAGTACATGAATATGCAATCCAATGTATCCATATATATCCAACGTATCCATATACCATATATAGTTTCATCGATACTTGACACGTTCATTTCTTATTCTACTGTTCCTTAAACATTACAACAAGACAGGCTTTTCATATACAACACATGGTATACTGGATAACAATTAATGACCTTTGACCCATGTCTAGTCGGCTTCATTAGACGAGTTCGTATGCAGTTCCATTCAGACATGGTAATTACAGAATGGAGAACTTCTACCAGTCTACGTGTCTACTAGACTCTGCTGAGTCTGCTTAGAGACGCGAATGAGTTTCCCGCCCACATAAACTAGAATGCAAAATGCATTGAGGTTTCGATGACTTCTGCTTGTTAGTATAACCAGAAATAGCTGTTACAATAGAAATGGCCCAAACCACCATTTTGATACAATAACACTATGGCATGATAAACACAGGTCAGTCTACTGTACGTGGCTATACACACCTTCACCCAAACAATTGGGGTCTTGTACTCATTGTTATGAATCCACATCCCAAGTATTATAGGTATCCACGATTTCCATCGTTAGATATCATGTAAAAGGATTTTCAGAGTTTGACCTCTGGTGACATCAAAGGAGATTTGACCTCACAAGCAACAGGATTCTTGTACTCAATATTGCAAATCCATTTACCATGTATGCAAAAGTATCCATGATTTCTACCATGAGAAATCATGTTTTCAAGGTTTTCAGGCCTCGACAAATATTTTTAAAGTACTCGCTATTTGGCGACCGTGACTAAAAATCTACTCGCCAACTTTCACTCGCCACTTGGCCTATGATTGTTGTTCAAGTCTCCAAAGTACAGATCTGAAAATGCCTTAAGAAATAATTAAGGAGATGTTTTGCCATCTTAAGTGTAGGCCTATTGGTATTCTGACTGGTATTCTTCACGTTGTTGTGTTAACGAACCCTATTCTACCCAACCGTTGCTGGCCTAGACAACATAAATTGCTCACAGGCCTAGCCAGGTTTGTTCAAGTTGTCCCATAATCAGCAACGTGACAAAAGTCAAACGTTACTGTTAAGGCATAGCTATGCTGAAACTGGTGGAAGAGACTACACAAATTGAGATCAACAGCCGATCCAGACAAAAGCTGCCAAACTAAAACCGTTTTACACAATTATTTCGCATTGAGATTGGTCATAGTAAAAAATCTAACTAGACGAAACATCGAAACTACATCCAACCTGAAATAAATACGACGGAAAACGTCCAATAGAACCGCTGTACTAAAAAAGAGTACACCCTTTTGCACGCAAAGTAAGGATTCCGAGCGGCACGTTGAAGCCAATTAATGCAAATATGTTCTAATTTCAGTTTTGAGTTTTAGAGCCTACGGATGCCCATCAGCTCATTTCCAATTGCCAATAACCTCCTATTCGTATGAGGCGTAACGCACATGTTATCTAATAGGCTGGTCTGTGGGAGATACGGTAGCTTATAAAACAAGGTTTCCACAATTTGGTGTCTGGTGACTCCAAATGACCTTTGACCTCAATAAAATCTTGCACTGAACGTGTCACAACTACGTTCTAAATATGTGATTCGTCCAACCTTCCCTTCTTGAGTTATCGTGTTAACAAGGTTTTCACAATTTGACCCTGGTGACCCCAAATGACCTTTGACCTCCTTAAAACCAAAGGCTATTGCTCCTAAATGTGGTACTCGTATACACCAAATATTAGATCGGGCCAAGCTTCCCTTCTTGAGATATTGTGTTTACAAGCGTCACCCACAGAGACGCGCAAACATAATTATACACACGTACACACATACACACCCTCGGCCTGCATGGCTGCATAGGTTACGATTATCATCGAAACCAAAAATGGAAAATGTTACAGGCTGTTATATATTCCTCTCCTTTTCTACATACGCCTTCACAACGAATCGCTCATAGCGTGATGAATAGTAAGGATCGGCCCAGCGCTTATAGCAAAGAAAAATTGGCCGATACGCTTTAACAAAAGCTATACGTGTCTACCCTATAGTGCACTAACCACAAGAAACAAAACGGTATGTCTTAACTACGCATGCGCACGAAAGCAATCCAACTACGCAGTTTCCCGACTCCACGTGAGAAAATGCCAGGTCGTTTCGACGAAAAAAAAACAACTGGGAAACCGAAATTGGCGGCGGTTATTTAATATTGATTGTTGGAAAAACAGAAAGAAATATTTGAAACAAGATTAGCTTCATGGAGACAGTTAATGTCTTATGCATGGAATGCCAACAAACAGTGAAAGTATGTGATCGCTGCATGATCATGTAGAGATCAGTGCGACCCTCAGAAGGTCAATAACATATTGTGTGTACTTGAAAAGATAACAGCAAAGACGGTTCCCCTTAATATCCACATGTGACCTTGGCTTTGATCCTCCAGCAGACAATTTACTTTCTCAAAAGAATAATATTTTATTTTCTTGATAAACACACACCGGGAGAAGGAGTGACGTCGAAAACTAACTTCGTCCCGGCGACGTGACACAAGTCATGAAATATTGTCAAGACCATTCTAGCAGATTACTAGCTAAGATTTAGCATTATCTTTGCTTTACCACAGGGAAATAGTTCCTACTTTCGTGAACGAGTCAGTTCGTTACCAGATTGATCGTAGGGCCATTGTCATACAATTTTTGTTTAATTAATAGAAGCAGTGTGTTAATTTTATCAAATGCTTGATACAGGAATTATCAATGAGCCGTACCAAGGTTTAACCATAGTCTTTGGTAACCATTAATTAGTAGTTGACAGACAAAATGATTGTTTATGTCTATTCATGTGTTTACAAAGCAACAAATTATTTTGAATTTTGAAAGGGTCGCAGCATCGTAATGTTACTGCATGGAGAGTAGGGATTGCTAGCATTTTATATCGTAGTTCTGGTCAGGCGTTGTATGCCCCAGCACTTCTTGTATCGCTAATTACTCAGAACAGCGTTTCTCAACATAAACGCCCCGGGAACCAGCTGTGAGAGATATCCGCTTGTGTGGTTGGCTGGTGACATTTCTTCACCGTAGTAAATTGATTTCTGAATGGTTCATAAAAAAATATTATTTTTCATTCATTGGAATCGTAACGCCATCACAGGTTCTTCAAGCGTTGCCCTTTTTTACTACGAAGGAGGTATACTGGCTTCGATATTTTATTTGTTTTATTATTACTTCTTTTTTGGTCACATTTTATGAAGGTGCTTGAAAGTCTTGAGAGTGTCCGTCTAATTTGTCTAATGACACTTTAACTATCTGAGAAGGTATTCTGAATTATCAACCAGACACGAGGTCTTTTACGATCTTTAAAGTTTTTGTAGGGGAAAAACACGTCGCATGACTTTGAGAGCTCAATCCGTATTTATAAAGTTCGTCATCTGGAAATTGACTTTGTTGATTATTAAATCACGACCACTGACATATTGGGTCGCATAATATATTAAGTACATAACTTTGAAAGTTGAGGAATAGATATAAATCTGTTACCAAAAATGCTGTTTTTCATGGAACATTTCGTCCAGGAGGTTTTCATTTCGAAAAGAGAATTGGACAACACTACCGATAATGACTATTCATTTGATTACAGTGATTACTCGCTATGTGGTGAAACCGATCAGGATTACATCGTCGCTTGTATCGGTATACCGTGTATCGTCTTCGGTTTTCTCATGACGATATTTTTCTTTATTTCATCAAGTTGTCATAGATCTATTTTACTACCTACCGACATTTTTATCAATTCCTATGTGGTGGCCAACTCTCTCAATTTCATTACCACGAGCTCATCTGTAGTGGAATTTATGATTCGCGAATGTTGGAACGCAAGTATATTCGCTTGCAAATTTTCGGTTTGGTCTTCGGAGTTCACCGCCACTTCTGCCGTGGGTTTCCTCTTTCTGGTCGTTATCGATGCGTACCATCCATGGGTACATCGTTTCATGCTACCGGCTACTCGACGATATATCGCGATAATAGTCGTGTCTGTCTTATCGGTCTTGGTAACGACACCGGAGTTTTTTCTCGTCGGTGTCAAAGAGATTATGGGTAACAGGCTGTGTGTTTTCACTTCTAACATCCCAGGCCACTACATGCTTGTTCTGAAAAAGGACCTTTTTATGGAATATGTTCTACCGATCCTTCTGACGTTTTTTATTGTGATGCATGGGCAGTGGATTTTGAGTCGGAATGCCCTCAATCCGAAAGAAAGCAACTTATCGTCCCGCGGTGCGTCGAATGAACATTGCGATAGTATCGCCGTTTCAGACAGAAACCGTCTAGACAGTACTGTCGCGGAGGGAAGGCCGCGACAGAATCGCCACGCGCTGGTCTTGGCCCTCTCTTTTCTGCTGCTGAAAATGCCTCATAATATCATTATATTTGTGGACGTCTTCGAGGTCTATCTGCCATCGATTCAGTTTCGTGTACTCTTGGACTATTTCGAGTTATCTGCGTGCTTAATTTATGCTGGTATTGCTCCTCTACTTGTCCTTGTGAGTAGTCAAAGACACAGGGAAAAATCGAAACAAACTTTACAAATTTTGAAATCACTCGTCAGCGGTCGTCCCTGGCAACAGGGTTTCGAAATGCACCTTCGAAATGACTCCCAAGCCTAATTTGGTCTACCATGCCTGCAGTGACAAAACAATGGGTGTTCCATTTAGTTGACTGTTTTCACGGAAATATCTGTATTTCATATTTCATAACATAGTTCTCCTTAATTCTTCTTCATGTTCTCTTCTTGACTTTTGAATTATTTTAGAATTTTTCCTTTTGTGGTTTTTCAAATTATTTGCTTAAATGGAAGATATAACGTTGCAATGATCTCTTCATGCTTTCGCGTCGTGCTGTAAGAGGATTGTTCCATTAAATTCGGGAACTTTTATTTCAAAAGGTTCAAAGAGAAAATCTGTAGCGAATTGTGAGTTTAGAAGCAAGATATGTTATTCTTAACGAAGAGTATACGTAAACTCCACTGACCAGAAGGACGGATGAACAGATGAATGGAAGTGAAGACAAGATTGAATCAGTACAGTTACGAAAAGGACATACAAAGACAGACAGGCAGACATACGGACGGACGGACGGACGGACGGACGGACGGACGGACGGACGGACGGACGGACGGACGGACGGACGGACGGACGGACAGTCAGACAGACAGACAGATAGAAAGAATGATTTTAGCATTGAAGATCACGATCGGCTTTAAAGACGCATGTAAATTATTAAGTTTATTTTACAAAACAATTTTATTTTTCAAAACATCATTGCCGTACATTCGTCCGCGCATGCATGTAAATTGCTCTCCGGTTGATTTGTATATAAGAATAAAAATTCCCTAATTTTGAACAATTGGCAAGGGTAACATTAAATAATGGCGGCATGCATAATTGAATTGTAAAGATTTAAGAGTAAAAAAATTCAAAGTTCCAGTATAGCTTTCTAATCATCGGTTTTGCTGAAACAAAGAGGAGACTTGACATTTTCTATATCTGCAGATCCAAACCATCCTCATAGCTGTTCGTATCGTGAAGATTTGATGTTTTCACATTATACTAAAATGTTTTCATTTGTGGGACATAAACAAAAAATTCCGTCCGGTTCGGATTAAAAGGTTCGGAACCTCGCTAATTTACGAGCTGTCAAAACAAATCGTCAATCGTGCGGTTTCATTAATGGATATAATATTACGTGTCAACAGACCATGGTTAAATGATGTGCCATGTTATAATCGAAACAGAGGGCGGATGCATAGCAGCCTGCATGGACGAAGTTTAGTTGTTGGTATTATTATACGGAAGAGACAGATACGTTAACCACGGTATAGCCATAAAGATATGATGCAAATATAAATTAAGAATCTATGTACAGTCAAAAGTATGCAAAAATGTTTTTATCGTGTATTTTATGTAAACAGTGTTGCTTTACACTAAAGCAATTCCAAATTCCCCCCGTGGTGGAAAATATTTGGTGCAGGAAATGGAGGGCAGGGTTGAGTGTGTAGGGAGAAAGTGGGAGGAACGGAAGAAAGTGGGAGCGGTGGAGGGGAGGGTGAAGGGAGGGGAGAAAGCGGGGGAGGGGAAATAAATTGTCAATGAGGTGATAGAAAGTGCACCCTGGAGCTGGATTAGCTTATAGCTTATTTGTAGTTCCCTTTGCAAAGTGTACTAACTTGTACTCAGGCTGCCTATGCTATGTTAATGGTGTAGCCTACAATAAATGCACCTCATTTGAAGGTATGAACATGTGTACATGCTGTGTTTGTATATACATGTGGGTGTGTGTGTATATATATATATATACATGTGTGTTTGTGTGTTTTGTCTATGCAACATTAGAAGTAGGGGAAGTGTACATACAAAGCAATCTCTGTATGGTTGTCTGTGCCTTCTGATTATCTCAGAATCATCATGTTAATCCAACAATAAAATAATAATCATAATAATAATAATGCATAATTTTTATATAGCGCCAAACAAACTATGAAATAGTTCTCGTGGCGCCAAACAATAGTTTTAGTACATGGTCTCCATCCTTTCATTTTTGTGCAGTCTGACTGTAAAAATGCCTATAAATGAATACGGCTCAGCAGTTTTAACATGATGTACCAAAGTATACAAAGTCTGCAGAAAGTATTTCAAAATCTCGAATTATTGTGTAATTTTTCTGTCTCTTTTCTGATTATATCCGTTTACGTGGTTCCTTTTATATATAGGCCTACATATTATGTTACATATGGGAAGGGAGTGGGAGCTCAGTATAATCGTTTAGTCTGGGGGTGGGGGTGGGGGTGGTTGGCAACAAATTAAGGAAGAGAACAATATTTGTGTCTTTTAATTTGCAGTGAAAGCAAAAAAGCCAAATGGTGCGTTACCTGATACGACAAAAATAGTTAGTAGATGCTACCTTGTATAGGTTAACAGTGATCATTGCCTACAATATAGTAAATGCTACCTTGTATATAGGTTAACAGTAATCATTGCCTACAATATAGTAAATGCTACTCTGTATAGGTTAACAGTGATCAAGTTGCCTACAATATAGTAAATGCTACCTTGTATATAGGTTAACAGTGATCAAGTTGCCTACAATATAGTAAATGTTACCTTGTATATAGGTTAACAGTAATCAAGTTGCCTACAATATAGTAAATGCTACCTTGTATATAGGTTAACAGTGATCAAGTTGCCTACAATATAGTTAATGCTACCTTGTATGCTAATAGTGATCATTGCCTACAATATAGTTAATGCTACCTTGTTTATATGCTAATAGTGATCATTGCCTACAATATAGCAAATGCTAACTTGTAGGTTAACAGTGATCATTGCCAACAATATAGCAGATGAAACCGAGCATCCGGATTCACTATCCCCGTTTGTACGGACAGCACCATCAGAAGGTAACTGTACCATCGTTGAAAAGAAGGTATTGGGGAGGACAACTACATCGGCAGTTTGGACAAATGGTGCGGGGGGGGGGGGATCACATAAGCTTGCATGGAGTCACCCCTCCCGCTCCCACGGTGCCCAAGCCTGCGTGGCTGCTGGTCTGTTCTCTCTGATGATTTTCTGTTCTACATGCACCTGTGAAATGTTGACTGTTTGAAAAAGGTTAAGACAATATCTTTCTTATATTTGTGTCTTCGTACTTTTGAGAAAATGAAATTGTATCCCCCAGTCACCACCCCCCTCCCCCCCCCAAAAAAAACGAAAGAAAAACGCGAATGATAACTATAATACTGAGCGATCGACCATCAGCAAGCCAGACAATTTTCCTGGAAACTTTTCCATCATGCATGGAAGACCAGGAAAGAAGACTTTTCTTCCCTGAACAGTAGCCTATCATCTTTTACAGTTTTTATGTTCGTGCCAAAAATCACGTCCATTCATATATATCACGTCATAATGGTTGATATATGTTCATTTGTGTTTATTTAACCTTAGATCATTCATTTTCATGATTTACACCCCGAGTAATGTAATACAAAATATTCGTGACGTACAGAGGTTAATGGTTTGTGTTAGTATATGAGTTTAATGGCGTAAATCATTGCTATTAAGTGGCATGTATAACATCCCCATACGTAATATAATATATAACCACCTCCCCCCCCCCCCCCATATATTCCCACATGGTAATAGTGTTCCCAGAAACCAAGTCAGCGTTTAGGACGACGGGTAAACGGCGGGTACCGTCCGCGATAATACGAGAGCAAAGTAATATTCTTTTCAGCCTGGGTCAAAGTTAAAGATCCCTCCGATTTTGCTCTGTGGTTTAGTTTTATCCCTTCAACTGTAAGTGATTTCAAGGTTACTTTGATCAGATTCCGCCAAAATGTGATAAATCTGTATACGTCAATCTAAACAGTCGAAACCGCAATCAATGAAAATGTCTCCTACTTTGCGCTTGTTGGTCGTGAACCATCACTTGTCATAATCTAGTTCGCCTCTGTCTTAGAACAAAAGGTTTCTTCCTTTATTTCGTCATAATTATTTAATTTTAAAGGTCATATTATATCAATTTCTTTTTCTTTTCATATTCGTCCTTTCCCCCTCCCTTCACTCTCTACTGATTTATTTGTGTAATTTTGGTTTCCATAGTTACAGTTGCTGTAGTGACGACAGATTCGACTCACTGTTCCTTCTTATTGTTAGAATCCAAAGTAACTCTTGAAGAAGGGGTATAAATATCTTCCATTGGGTTAAAAGTTCTGTACGTCTATATTTTCTTCGAGGGTAGGGCGGGGACGGTAGGTGGGAGGGTGAGAAACGACGTCCCGAATCCCTCTTCGTTTCAGGCTTTATTAGGTAAATTCAAGAGAAGAATATGTTGCACACGTGGTATACCTCAGTTGACAATTTGTATTACTACATTTGCGGATACATCCATGTTGCCGTAATATATATTGCACTGTTTCCTGATTATAACATGACAGGTTAACATTCCTTATAAGGTTCGCAAACATAAATAATTGATTAGTGAATGGAATTATATAGTTCGCGTTAGCAATCTATAATATGTAGCAGGTTAATGGCCATCCTGCATGCAGGGGCGGGCTAACTGACTCGCGACAGGTGCGCTGCTGGGACCGAGGCGTCGAATGGGCCGCAATGTTGAGGTGTCGAAGTTGCCGACTCCCTCTTTTGGTCACGAAAAGTCTTATTGTTTCGCCCGAGGCGCCAAAATTGTCGCTTCTTTCAAGACCTCAGCGCCGCCGAGTAAATAACTAAAAGGTATAGTATAATCCAAGCCTCTGTCCGGTCCTGGCCGCCAGACCCTCCCGTCGACCCTCTCCTCAGGGCCAACATTGTTAACATTCTATACCTTGAAAAGTGTGAAGAGAAAAACAAAGAGAAAGTAAGATGTTTCAGATCCTAGTGGCTCTATGACGTCACAGAGTTACAAAATGGCAGCTTCCTATTTTTAAACTAGGATCTCTCCCAAGCGGGACAAGATGTGTTTCTTAGCTGTTTTGAGGGAGGTGTTCTTCTCAAAGATCTCTGTCATATAGACCAAAGATAGTAGTTGGGTTTGGTTCTCCTTCAAGATATCTATACATAGCTGATATTACCATTAACTTCCGACTAGTGGCTTCTTAAAGCTAGGTTAAAGGCTCATCTCTGAGGAACAAAACAATGGGACGTCCCAACTTCTGCTTAATTAAGCAAAAAAATAAACAAAGAAACAATCATTACAAACTAACACTTACCTTCACGTGCTGATTCATTTGGTGTCTAATGACACATGGATAGTTAGCTATAGCTGTTCCTATACGAATTTGGGTATTCTAATTTTTCCCATTTGCCGGACGACGTCAGCAACATTTTAGCTACGTAGGTCCTATACATACCGATACTAGATAATTGTACTGTAGACTACACATTATCGAAGTGTTGCACTCTTTATCAATAGAAGGATCATCGCCCCACAACGGAAGCTTGTACCTGGTGCAGAGGGTATGAGCCGGGGGGCACTGGGGGCACGTGCCCCCCACCTTTTTCCAAAGTAGCAAATGTGCCCTACTGGCAAATAAAATGTGCCCCTTTGATGAAGAACTGTCTTTTGGATATATTAAGCCTTTGTCAATTTTAATACTTTATTTTAATTATTCACGTGCACCATAATAGTATTCATAGCATACTAACACATCATGTATATTTAAGTGATATGGCCGGTGTGTATCGGTTTATAGCATAACGAGTGATGTTGTGAAATGAGAAAGTGCCCCTCTGATGTGCCCCCCCTCCAACTTTTGGGAAGCTTCC